>JAQQPU010016045.1:0-20417 GCA_029168905.1 Artemia sp. Kazakhstan ARC1039
CAAAAAAAAAAAAAACGACTCTGTAGCTGACATTTAAGTTTTTATTTACAGATATTTAACTTTGAGACCCCACAATGCAGCAGGCATTGTTCGATTTCCATCACTTCTCAACTGTAGTTTTGACAGTGAAGGAACTTACATTTACTAAGAATCCGTTCACATAAAGGTTAAGTAAACAATACTTCATAAAGAAGTAGACAGCAAACTATAAAGCAAATAAAAATTAAATTTTAAAACTGGATAGAGATGATAACTAATATATAAATAAAAAATAGAGAAAGGTACTGCGGAATAAACAAAAGCTAACTAAATTAGAGAAAAAAAGATTAAGGCGGTTTACACTATGTCAAACTGACCACACTGGCGAAATAAATTCAAGTAATCACATAATCTAGAGAAAGCACTGATTATAAGCTCTAAACTTAGGTTTGTTCCCAGTCAGGATTATAGGTCAACGGTCTAGAGCAGTTGAGGATTATCGAAAAGTTGCCTTCTTTACCGATTCCTAAGTCTGTTTTCAGGGTTAGAATCATTATAGTCAAAGCCTTTAGAATTTGTTAGGGCTGTAAAAGAAAATGGTGCCTTATAAAAATATTTCTGCGTAAGTGCCAGCAGTGGAACCAACTGAGGGGGGGGGGAAGAGGGTGGAGACACTCCAAAGAATGGAGAAAGATTCCATATGGTGAAGATTAGGTGCGTTCTTTGATTTGCACCACCTGTTTTGCCAATCACCAGGTGCGACAAAATCTACCCACTTGTAAGGAATATCCTTAATTCCAATTAAGGATAGAATTAATATGAATTCTATGGAATATCCTTGGAGCCCTAAAGTGCCTTAAAGTTGAGGCCTACAAAAGATAATATGTTGACTTTGCCGGACGGACTTTTAAAGAGGTTTGAATCTCCTTGGATTACATTTAGTTATTACTTTATCTTCAACAACAAAATTTGCTTGATAGGAATGGTATTTATTTTCAGTACAAAAGCTAAACCTTTTAATAAGTGGGACCATTTAATGCATTTGGAATGCACCGAATCACAAATTCTAAAGATCGCTGAATACGTTGTTAGAAGAAACACATTTCGGATTTGACCTTGAAATTTTTCAATATACCTGGATAATACTGAGTATGCACCAGGATTATCCAACTACTCAAATCCCAAGAGATAACCAGTTCAAGAAAGAACTAGCAGCTACCTGCAATAATTCAACACACCTAACATAAAAAGACAAAAGAAAGAGGGATAGATATTCTTGACTGAAAAGCCAATATCTCGCCTTAGAGAAGAAGAAGAATTCAATCCCACCAGTGAACAAACTGAGAGCTCAAATTCTCCCTTTTAATTTATTGGTTAATTTTGTCAAGGAAAGCAATTTGCATTTTGAATCATTATATCCTTTTTATGACAGATTAGGCTATACAACATTAGTAACTACTGATGAAGCATTAATAACTCAAACCATGCACATAAGCAGATATATATACAGAAGAGGGGGGGGGGGTGATCTAAACAGAGCAAAAATGAGCGACATATACAAAAAAAATACAAGATATTATGAGATGCGCATAAATTGATATTTTCGGTGAAGGAGGCGGGCTCAAACTTGATGCCCAGCGTTACGTCATGCCATATTCCTAACCTTACTCGAAATCACTTTTTTCAATAAATGTCAATAAATGATAATCTGAAAGATTCTTATAAAAGAACAAGAGGAGAAAAACTGGGGAGGATCTTCTGAAATTGTTTCATTAGCTCAGTTTGTGTCTCTTGAAATGCTTACCTCATATATTCCTCATGTTGTGCAGCTGCAAGAGCTGGATGCGCTGCACCAGGATGAGTGTGCATAAGGCCAAGGCCCTGTGAGGATAGCCTTTCTCTTTCCATAAGCATTTGTCTTTGTAACTGCTCCTGAACTGCGGCCTGTGCTGATAACTAAAAATGAAGTTTAAAATAATATTTTTTGATATTTTTTATTCAATTTTTATCGTGCTTTTAGTCTAATGATAATTGGTGTATAATTTTTGTTAGTAAACACAACTATGATAATTAAATGGAACGTTAGTCATGGCCGTTTGAAACCAAAACACATTCCTGACACATAAGTCATACAGAAGCCGAATGTATTAACTCTGTAAAATGAACAATAAAGAAAAAAAAAGATTTAGAAAGATGTCTGCTTATGTGGTTGAGTAAAGGCAATGCGTTTATGGGTCTTTTTATTATTGACTTTGTCCATACCAAAAAGGCATACCAAACAGGAGTTAGAAAATAGAACTTTGCACAAACAGAAATATTTTCTTTAGAATAATTGCTAATGCTCTATACTGAAATTTAAAAAATATTCTATGTTTTTTTCTTAAAAAAAAAAACAGTATTTCTGAAATAGTTCAGAAAATGCCTTAATGTCAGGGAATACACTGTTCCAAGTATATATTTGTTGTATCAAATGGGGACAAGTCTTTTCCTCCTCCGCATCTGTCTTCTACTATTAAAATCATCTAAGTATTTTTTTTTTGCATTTTGATTGTACGCCATTATTTCTTGTCGATTCTAGAAAAGTTTCCAATTTTTAATGTTTTAATTAATTGCTAAAAATACAAAAGCCTTTTGAGGAGCGGGAAGTGCAAGTCCAAAGCAGTGGACGTGATACAAAGGAAATTCATCTTAATCAGAATAAAAACACAATTCAAGTGAGAAAAAAATTGAATAAATTATATAGAAATCTAGATTCACGCACGTTAAAATACAGATCATTAAAGTATGCTAATTAGAAAAGCTCCACTTGAGCATTTTTCCTCGAAGGCGAGACAAAGTCAGAAAAAAGGTGACATTTTAGACCATAATTTCCCTTTTTATTTGGGGGGGGGGAGGGTCCGTCAGACCATTCTCTGGTGGACCCCACTCCATATATGCAGGTATCGTATATATGTTCATATACTACGTCTACATCTTTCTTGGGGCCTAAGGTGGGGGGTAAGGTAATACAGGGAATTTGTCCTCTGGAATTTGAAAATCACTTTCTAATATTCCATACAACTAGATAAACTCTATTAGAGAACTGATTTTTCGAAACAGGGGTCTATTTACACAGGTATTTCTAGTTCAACAAGGTAGTACATGGAGAGTTGAGTACAAAAAAAAGACATACATTTTTTAGGCCATTTTTTTTTAGTATTTATGAAGTAAATTCAAATTCTTACATTAAACAAGTAATTTGTCGTTTTAACTTGTAGCTTCGGTATTAGTATTCTGTATTAAAACACATTTTGCATTTGTAAGATTTTCTACAACAACTTATAAGTGCTTCACCGGTATGCAATAGTAAAGACAAGCGAAACACGTACGAAGAATTTTTTTTTGAACCCTGGGTTATCCACCTTTTATGAATGATTAACCAGTCTTTCTAACTTCTACTCTCTTGGAAATTTTTTGCCCCATGGAAAATTTTTCAACGGACAATCATCATCTAGATGTCAGCCTCGTTTTCAGACCAGCCACATCCAACACGGAGTTCATGGTGACAACGCACCTACTATGGCAGATAGGTAGAGGGTGCAGAATTACAGAGGGGGCACTGGCGTAAAAAACTTTGTGGAGTCTTCTCAGTAAATGGCGATAATGTTCAAGAAGATGCCAACAGCGCAGAGGTCAACTTAGGAATGGTGTTGGTATTGATTAAGATTAAAAAAAACATTAATACTAACTATGACAGTCGTTGGTGGGGGCGCTTACGGCAATGTTACCAATGACATGAACGACCACTATTTCATTATCGTCATTGCGATCGTCTATACTGTCTCAGACATTCTTTTTAAAATCAAAATGATCATCATCATTTTTCTATCTTACATTTTTTCAAATTTGACTGCTAATATAACTTGTGGAATTTTATTTCAATAAGTTTAAACTCTATCCTCCGCCGTTATTAGGTACACATCCCACTTTGGACCAATAAGGACTGCTTACGAAACAGAAACCAAATTACAATAAGTCAAAAAGGATTTCACCTGGGTATAGGTGTTTAGCAAATAATGCATGTGATTTAAACTTCACCTTATGCCTTATCAACCAGACGAAAAAAAAACTGTTAGACAACATACCTGGGCAAATGCAGGGTCATCATAAGGTCTACCAAGGAGATGGAGGCCCATAGGACCTGGTGGTCTTTGAAATGAAGCTGCCCCAGAAAGTAAATTCATATTCTGCAATATTTGCTCATTACTTGGGTTAGACGGATGTAAGCCTAAAGAGGGGTGGTTAAATTCAGGTGGAGCTAATCCAGCTAACTGGAGACGGAACAAAGGCTCCATTGCAGAAGATTGGGCTAGTTGATCTCCCAACTGACCAAAAGAGGCTAGTCTTTCTAAACGCTCCTTTTCCATTTGTTGCTGCAAAGATCCAGGTGGCGGGTATAAACCCAGCCCAGGATTAGGGCCACCACTTCCAGGCTGAAGACCGAATCTAAAAAGAGTACATAAATAAGCATCCTTTGCCAAAATACTGTGGGGAGAGGGGCGTATTTCCATCTAAAAAACAATAACTTTCAAAAAGCAGAAGCATCAAGTAATCGCAAGATAAAGTTTCAAGAATAAATAGTACATGATAAATTCGACTACACCTCACACATACTCAGATTGATCTGCTAATACAAAATAAAACAAATGATTACCAGATAAAAATCCACTGTTCTATATGAATACAGCTTTCTTTTTACAATAGTTTTATTCATACAGTTCCCTGACCAATAACACATGAGCAGTATGATATGACTCATTATGTGAACAGCCATAACACATGAGCTGCATTTCCAGATGGGATTTTCTTGTCGTAATATTGGTGTGGTTCCAGCACAGGGAAGATGAAACCATAGAAGGCATTTAGAGCACTGAAGCATCACACCTTTCCCACACAGCTTCTCACATCTAGGGCAAATATAAGTAGCTCTGGTTCGTGTCATATTCGTACTGAATTTTACTGGTAATACAACTAGTTAATGAGTCCAAAGTCAATTTCCTTCCAAAATAATTGGCTGTCAAATAATTCAAGTTCCGATTCTGAAACTATTTTCAATAAAAGTCCGTAGGGAAATCAAATAACTAAATAATAAATAATCCAAGTTCAAGTTCAAAAATGTTGATTATGTAAGTCCATAGGGAATCACAATTGAGTCTTACTGTATAATGAGATTATATCCAGACTATATCCAACAGATGTGTTTACAGCATGAACTCCCAATCAGTTCCCTGATCAATAAGCTCACACTATATATTCACACAGTTGGTTCTTGATAAATACATTGGGATTATAGATTATAACAGATTTTTACTTGAAAAAATTACTAATCTAAATACTCCTATTTTGTTCCACAAATTCAGGGGGTTCACATCTATTTTTACAATCCCATGCGAGCTTAATCGGAGCTAAACCACCCTGCGCTACTTAACAAAACTAAGGGCTATTTAGTTTTCTATCATTCAAAAAAAAAAAAAAAAAAAAAAAAAAAAAAAAAAAAAAAAAAAAAAACTATAGCCTCTCTCCTTCAGACATTTCTTGGTCATGCGGCTGATGTCCCTTTTATTATACCTGGTATTGAGCTCTTTAGTTTTAAGGAGAACTTAAATCTTGCAGAGAAGTTACACGTTACATAACAGAATTGAGCCATGCCCCATTAAGGCAACAGCTATAAGACATGACAACATCTAAAACATAAATGAACATTTCAACAACACATACAAAATGAAAACGCTTGTCAAGTGTCTTCAAGATTTTCATTGTGATCCCTACTTATTCTGAATCTTCCAAACTGCCAATATAATATTTAAATACCAAGACATTCAAAATTATTGCATTTCAGTATTAGAAAAAAAAAAAAAAAACTATAGCCTCTCTCCTTCAGACGTTTCTTGGTCATGCGGCTGATGTCCCTTTTATTACACCTGGTATTGAGCTCTTTAGTTGCTTTTTATTAGGCTCGGAACATACTTTAAACCTTTATGATGTCGCTATATATTCAATTTATTGTTTTTAACGACTTGACTTTATTTTCCTAGTATCAAGCAGACTATTTGTAACTTATAAAAAAGGAAACTGGTGTTAGTGTCGGAAAAAAATCACCAGGGTCATCTACAATTTGACATTTTTTTAGCCTTTTTTGGTCTTCAAAAGTGTATTTTTTCGTCATTTTTTTCAGAAACCAAGATCAGACTTTTTTCAGAAACAAATTTTACTAATTACAGTCATTACATTAATTTTGCCTTGATATTACACAAAAAAAAAACATATTGAAAAACCAAGCCCTAAATGCCGTCGGTGATTTTTCCTTCGACACTAACATTAGCTTCCATTCTTATTACCCATAGTGTTTGACATCAGGATTTTTTTTTTTTTTTTTTTTTTTTTTTTTTTTAATACTGAAATACTGTAATTTTGAATGTCTTGGTATTTAAATATTATATTGGCAGTTTGGAAGATTCAGAATAAGTAGGGATCACAATGAAAATCTTGAAGACGCTTGACAAGCGTTTTCATTTTGTATATGTTGTTGAAATGTTCATTTATGTGTTAGATGTTGTCATGTCTTATAGCTGTTGTAGAGATATTGTAGTGCTTTTTGATGGTTTTTCCTTAATTCTGGGAGTTCATGTACCTTGAATGAAGGGTGCCCCTTCATTCAAGGGCGTATTTCTTGTAGTAAGTATTTAGTTGTTCGAATACATTCTTCACTATTAATATTGACTGGTATTATACGCAAAAGTCTATTTTATATTAAACAAGAAAAAAAAAACTTACCACGTTATTCATCTAGTTCTTAACAGTAATTAAACAAAAAAAACAACAACAAAAAACAAGTTAATGAAAGTAAGGAGCAACATTAAAACTTAAAACGAACAGAAATTATTCCGTATATGAAAGGGGCTGTCCCCTCCTCAACGCCTCGCTCTTTACGCTAAAGTCAGACTCTTTCTCACAACTCTATTTTTTAAAACAATAAAAACTTTAGCGTAAAGAGCGAGGCGTTGAGGAGGGAACAGCCCCTTTCATATACGGAATAATTTCTGTTCGTTTTAAGCTTTAATGTTGCTCCTTACTTTCAGTTAAAAAAACTTGTTTTTTTTGTTTAATTTTTGAACGTTTTTGAATTAATGGAGGTTTTGATTTTGGCTCACCGTACATGAATAATTAAAAAAAAAAATGTGCATATTAATTTTACTTTTATTTGGTTAAATGGATTTCTCGAAAGTTGTTTAACTTAATTTACGAACGTTTCTATTAGTAATAAATATGCGTAACTTACGAATTAACTCACGTAACGAACTTCTATATCCATATATTTTTAATACGTATATTAGGGGGTTCACCCCCTAGTCAATACCTCGCTCTTTACTCTAAAGTTCGAATTTTGTTCCAATTCTTTAAAAATGACCCCTTAATCACAAAGGCCGTTAATTAGAATAGTTAATTAGAATAAACAGCTCTGATGAAAGTACTAAAAAATCTTTGGCTTAAAGAGCGAGGTATTGACTAGGGGGCAAACCCAATCATATACTTAATAGTTTCTGTTCGTTTTAAGTTTTGATGTTGCTCCTTACTTTCAGTTGAAAAACTTGTTTATTTTTTTTTATTTAATTTCTGATCGTTTTTTAAATAATGTTGGGAAATCCGACGCCCCCTTCCTAGCAATTTCCCTTCCCCCATGAAAAGATCCTCCCACACAACCCCCTCCCCCCCCACTACCAGAAAAATAGCCCCCTTGAAAACGTCTGTGTAATTCCCAATAACCAATACTATATGCAAACATTGGGTAAAGTTCATAACTTTCATCCCTCCCCACGGGGACTTTGGGGGATTAAGTCACCCTAAAAGACATATTTATTATATTTTCGACCATGCTAAACAAAATGACTATCCCAGAATTTTTATCGGGAGACTTTGGGGAAAAAATGAGCGTGGGAGGGGGCTAGTTGCCCTCCATTTTTTGGGTCACTTAAAAAGGGCACTAGAACTTTTAATTTCCGTTCGAATGAGCCCTCCCACGATATTCTAGGACCACTGGATCGGTACGATCCCCCCTGAAAAAAAAAAAAAAAAAACACACGCATCCGTGATCTTTCTTCTGGCAAAAAATACAAAATTCCACATTTTTGCAGATAGGAGCTTGAAACCTCGACGGTAGGGTTCTCTGAAACGTTGAATCTGATGGTGGGATTTTCATTAAGGTTCTATAGTTTTTAGAGGGTCTTTCCCCCTTTTTTCGAAAATCAGCCAAATTTTCTCAGGTGCGTAATTTTTGATGGGTAGGACTAAACTTGATGAGACTTGTATATTTAAAATCAGTATTAAAATCTGATTCTTTTGATGTATCTATTGGTATCAAAATCCCTTTTTTAGAGTTTCGGTTACTATTGAGCCGGGTCGCTCCTTACTTACAGTTCGTTACCACGAACTGTTTGATTCAACCAAATTATTGATCCTTACCGGTGTTTTGTTTCATTTCAGTTTACTTTTTCCATTTAACTATTGGTATTACATATAGTATGAGAGTCAGTAATTTATTTAGATCTGATGGCTAATATTTCCTAGCAGATAGTTTCTTATTTAATTTTTTTTTTGCCTTTTCTACGCTTTACACTTTACAACATAAATTTTTGCCGTAACATACTAGATGATATTAGAACTCTTTCAGCAAGTTTTTGATAGCACACCAAATCTTAAGTTATGTAATTTTCTCAAAAAACCGTTTTTCTTTCTTTCCACCGTCTACCGTCTCCTTTAGTAAGAGCCTGATAAAATAGAAAATTAATAGAATACAAAAAAAATATATAATAAAAAGTAGAATGTAAAAAATAAAATAGAAAATTAATATAATATAAAAATAAAATATAATATAAAAACAGAATATATAAAATGAAATAGAAAATTAATACCTTCTTTGGAGATCGAGCCAGTGTGAGGCTTCCAGCGACCCAGGCATTCTCGGACCTCCAGGAGGTGCCATTCCCATGCCAGGTGGACCGCCAACTCCAAGGCCAAGACTGGTGCTTTTCATCATTTCTTCCTTTAGCTTTTGTTCGCGGTCAAGTTGCTCCAATTCCATTCTAACGAAAAAAAGGTGATAAAAATATAAAGATTTTTTTCCAAGACAAGATATACTTCCAATTCTGTATGATATCTAATAATAATAAAAAAAAAAAAAAAAAAAAAAAAAAAAAAAAAAAAAAAAAAAAAAAACATATATTTAGGTTTATTTTGTGTTGCTTCTCTCACCTGAAATTTTATTTTCATAGTATTTATTAGTAACAGGATTTCTAAACACGACAGACAGATGAGCATACAGCAATGAGTTTCACTCATTACATGGTCTACATTTTGACTAGAGATCGAAAAAATTACGACAACGGTGTCTTTAAAATGCGTCATGCTAATTTCAAGCCTATTTTAGATCAAAGTAAAAGATACGACCCGAAATATTTCATTTCATCCAACTTAAACTTTAAGTTCCATTCTAAAAAAAAAAAAAAAAAAAAAAAAAAAAGTAAAGAGACGCTAAAAGAAGACAGATAACTTTTTTTTTATACAGGGATGCATTTATCAAGATGTTCCTATAATTGGCATGTTTATCCCCCCCCCCCCCCTTGCCGAAGTTAAACTATATATGCGTGCTTACAGTAAAACTACAGTAAAAAACTTACAGTAAAAAAGGGTAGTCGCAAAAATTTTCACTCGCGGTGGAATTACTTTAGTTTAAACGGAAATTGCTAAGATGAGGAAACAGTATTACACCAAAGAAAAACCCACAGGCCTCTCCCATAATTCAATTACGCTTATTAGATATCCCGTAAAAAGTCGTTGATCTATAAAAACACTGGCTACCGTACACTTCAAGAAATACAAAATATTACAAAATAAACAAATGGCAAAAAAATAACTTCTAATACAACACAAAACTAGTAAATATGTTGATTTTATAAATAATAAATGACCGTTTTTGTAATTTACATTTTTAATTTTAGACATCACTTACCTTTTATTGTATGCTGTTCAGGATCTTTGTTCAAGTTTGTGTGATTTTTAGTTATATAGTTAAAATTACATGCTAATTTTAACTGTTTTTACGAACCTTGACAAAAAGTTTTTTTTATTTAATATTTTGTTTACGCGGAGTATCGCAACACTATTACGAATAACCGTTAGCACCGAATGTGACGGTAGAAAAGTATCTTAAATCCAATTTGTTTTTGCATTCAAATTTTGATTAGGTCAATTTTAAATAAATCCAATTTACTTCACAAATACTAAATTGACAGTGGTTTACATAAAAGCCATCTATTAATAACACTATGCTAAAAGTTATAGCAATGCAGTGATGACGTTATTTTTCTTATCAATGCTAGGGGGAATACATCTTACTACGGACATAGAACTAAGTGTCAGTGTTAGTTTAGTATACATTTAGTCAGATTAAAACAATTTAATTCTTTGGCTTTTAAAAGCAACACTAGGCTCCTAATATATGATTTTTATTCTATTTTTTTCATATTGGAAAGAAAAGAGTTAGCATCTTTCAATTAAACACAAAAAAAAATATTTAAAAACCGGAATTGAAAACAAATCGAACACCAAATGACAATACTTACTATAATATCATCAAGAATAACATTGTCTTTTAACAGAAAAAGTCAATCCAATTCTACTAAAACACTAACACATTTACTAACTGGATAATTGTCAGTCTGAAACGCAAAAGTGATTCAAAAAGAAACATCCGCTTTACATAATTTTCTATTATACATTTTTGGAGATAAGTTCATTTACATCAATAAAAAAAGAAGTTTTTTCAAAAAAAGGGTGAAATTTCATTAAAAAAAACTAAATAAATTCACAGGTTTGGCAAAGCAAACAATAATAACCAATATTATTTTATATTCTGTCATTTTATAAGTAACTTGAAGGGCATTCATAAAATACATCTTTAAATAAAAAGTAAACTTCCACTAACAAATTGTCTAGAGAATTAAACTTTGGTAATCATTACATTCAATATTACCGTGAAAGACCGAAATTGGAGAATGTCGACATTCACCGGTGGATGTCCTAAATTCCTTTTTCTCTGCTTGGATTCAGTTAGCCTTACCAATCAGCTTTGTCAGTCTTATGCAAGGTTTGATGACAGGTTAGGTTTCTAACCCGTATCTGAGATTTATAACTCAACCTGTCACCATTCAACCTTGCATAAGACTAACAAAGCTGACTGAATCCAAGCAGAGAAAAAGGAATTTCGGACATCCACCGGCATGGGCGCCCATAAGCTGAATTCCAGGGGGGGGGCAAACTTCGTCTAATTGCTACTTTTAATGCTATAGTATAGAAATCTCAGAACAAAAATATAAAAATAAGGCAGCATCATTCAGCCAGGGGGGGGGGGCAAGAGCCCCCCCCCCTGCCTCCCATATGGGCGCCCATGTCCACCGGTGAATGTCGGCATTCACCAGATTTCGGTCTTTCCCCGTAACACATACACAATTTTGCAATTGTCAAGCAAGTATAAAGAGGTACCTTTCTCTAGCAGCATTCGGCCCATAAATTCCTCCAAATTGATGCATTGCAAGGGAATCTATAGAATTTGATCCTGGAGGGCCTATTAACCCAGGGATACTTCTAGGTATACTTGGAGGTATTGCTTGACCCATATTTGAAGGAGGCGGGGCATAACTATTATGCGGTCGAGCGTATTCACTATGAAGAAAATCAGACCATTAAAATTTTGTTTTATTTAATTTAAAAAAGAGGTTTGTTGTAGTGTAGTTGAACGTCATTTCAAAAATAATACAGCACCAGCAAGTTCAATGTTGTCAAAAAAACCTAAATACTAATAATCCTTCTAACCAGAGAAAGAGCATCAAAAAAGGGAGAAAAATGAAAAAGGTTTTTGACTGCATGCTATGAGTTGAGGCCCATTCACAATGAGATTTTAATAACTCCAAGAATTAGCTAGCGCTAATTTGAGCCAATCAGACCGTCCATAGAATTTTCTGGCTGGTTAAAAATTCTGATTGGCTTAATTTAGCGCTAGTTAAATATCTGTATTAGTAATAGTAAATTCCCATTGTGATTGGGACATTAATCATCCAGTTTGGTCACTGAAATCGTCTCTTTCGTATTTAGTTACTCTCCGCTTTGACCCTAGATAATATCACCCACTAAGAGGTTTCAAGTTACTTTGTCGATTCAGCCATTTAATTTGTTCCTTTTTTTTATGTCGTCGTTAGTTGTAAAAAATTACGGTCTATTTTATCCACATTTGTCAATGATTTTTTTTTTTTATTTCTTAAAAGAGAATAAAGAATAAAATGTTTCACATTATTGTTGAACCTCGATATCCAGGCGGTAATATTTAGCAAAGAGTAACAGCTAATCGAGTAGGTACTTCTTACTATATAGTAATTATTACTATAATAAAAACAATCTTACTTAACATAACCGGTAAATCTCCGTAACACCCAACCAACCCTTGCCCTGAATACACGTTACGTGATCTTACTAGCTAGACGTGACTAAGGGCACTGTTTCTGTTTTTACTTCTGTTTCTGTCTAACCTGGTTCTGTTTCTGTTTACTCAAAAAACACAACAGAAAGGAAAAACAAGTTACTTGTTCTTGACAGACCTGTTTCTGTTCTGTTTTATTTTTTCATCTGCTTTTTTTTCATTTCTGTTTTATCTAACCTGATTCTGTTTTTCCAAAAAAAATGAAAAGAAAGGATAAATAGATCACCTGTTTCTTTACGGACCTGTTTCTGTTGTTTTTGTTTGTGTCCGTTTTTCTGAAAAACAGAAACAGTGCCAATGCTTAGACGTGACTATCCCCGGAGTAGTTTTAGTCTGTCATTTGGTTTGCGATAATCAGGCAGAATGTGCGCCTTTTTTTACACACCGTAGAAAGAGATTGCAAGCAGTCAATAGCTTTCAGGTCAAGATGATGAAATAGCTTCAAGGTGATGATATTGATACGGAGTTTGGTGAGTATATCCTGTTTGTCTCATGGTTGGGGGATCTAGCTGAACCTTTCAGGAAAACTTTTCCTTTGGAGGAGGGAGGGGATAAAGAACTGAATTTGTGTTTGGAAGAAGGGTGGAAAATATCCAGTCCCCAAAAAGGGGATATACGCAACAGTTGCTTCTTTTTATGTATGTCGTCCGACAGCCTCCGACGGTTATTATTTTATTATATATTGATATAGAAATATTTTAGGCTGATACAGGAAAGACATAAACAACCAAATCTACAAAAGTAATAAATTTTTCCCTTTATTCCAGGACTAGCAAGATAAACTTTAATTTGGACGATTAGTTCAAATTAGGAAAACGCAAGCCTGGGTTCAGAAAAATCCAGTCTTCGAACCGGGATATGCCACACTGCATAAAAAGTTCCAAGGGCATAGAGGCCAAACTTACCTCGATCTTTCAAGTCAAAGAGACTAAAAGAAGAGAATGTAAGATCCGAAGCAAGAAAACCATAATCATAACTTTAAAAAAAATGTGGGAAAAGATGCAAAGTGATTGCGTGTAACTATGGATTTCTCTTTTATTAAGATTGGATTTGTTTTCAGAGTGTTTATTCTTCGTTTTCCTCGCTTTTCTTTTTCCAAATTTTAGATTTTCTTACTTTTATCCTTTGACTTTTCCTTTTTTTTCTGGTGCACATCTCCAGTCTACTAAGTGTGACGTCTACCGGTCAGTGGTGGCTTAAGCCTCCTAGGAAATTGTTTATGGATGTCTCCAGGTCTTCCCACCACCCAGAATGTTTGTATCCGAACCTTGCGTTTTTCTGTTGGAAACAACAAAGAAGAAAAAAAAAGAGAAATACACACCTTAGCTGACGCAACGCTGGCGTATCTTGATAAGGTGATGGTCTTGTCTGCGGCACAAAACGGTCAAAACCAGCAGGCGAGTGCATATCCGAGTTTACAGATTTTGGTGTTTCACGCTTTTCCGGCGTTGGAGTTTTTTTCTAAAACAATGAGACCTCAGCTAATATAGATGGCACGGCCTAACAACCGTTAAATTTTGTGACGGTTTTATAAGTTTATACTGAAATTCTATTAGAAAATAATTTTAAAGATTTGACTAACAAGGCTGACAATATATTATCAATCAGGGCTCATAAGAGAAAATGAAAAGTAGAAAAAACACGAGCCTATAATACCTCTCCAAATATGGACATAATGAAATATCAGATAGCTAGAAAAGATAATTAAATCATTACTGAACTAAGCGATCTTTTTAGTAGAAGCATAGGCTGCAAGTAGGGTTACAATGGCCAGCTTTTCTTTAATATTGATAAGATGATTCATAGAACTAGAAAATATTTGAAGTATAACATGGCCCTCAGGTGCACACCCAGGGTTGCCACATATAGCACTTTAGTGCTACAAATGGCTTAGTATAGTGCTACTACTGTGCTTAGCATAACAGCTGATTGTGCCATTCCAACCAGCATTGAGTGAAATTTGCATTTTTAGCGAAAATTTTGTATAGCAAGGATGCAGCACTGTTTTCGCGAAAATTAGCACCTTCTGGACAGGGATTTGCGGCAACCCTGTGCCCACCTCGTACGTAGAAAAATATCAATTGTTCAGAAGAAAAAAACAAATTATTTTTTGAGAAGGTTTGAATATAAACAATTAGGAAAAAATTATGGAAAAAAAAACTACTTGGTACTTATTCCTATTGGTAATATCTATTTTAAAAAATCTTATATATTTTTGTGTGCTGTGCCATACGACGCAGCTTGAAAAATAGAATATAGAGAAACTTTGATAAACTTTGCCCGAAAATCAAAAGTGAAGTGCGGATACAAAGGCCTTGATAAAAAGTTTCGAGTCAACCAAATGCTTTAGCGCTAAAATAGAAATAAAAAGTAATAAACCAGCTTAGAAACAGCTTTCTTTTGTTGCACCATTTAATGCAGCTAGAAAAAGGGCATATACAGAAATCTTGATGAAACTTTGCCAGAAAATTAAAAGTAAGTATGCATGCGAGGACCTTTATAAAAAGTTTCGAGTCAACCTAACGCTTTGGCGCTAAAATAGAAAGGAAGAGTTATAAACAAACTTAAAAACAGCTGAGTGTAACCTCATAATATTTTTTCGAGCCAAGTATAGAAAAAAACTTACTGCATGCTGCACGGTCATTGTTGCCTTTTCTTTCTCCTCTCTGTCTTTTTCAGCTGCTTTTCTCTGACGCTCTTGCCGTTTCCTATCTAGAGTTGAGTTAGGGACAGGTTTGAAGACCAAATCAGTACGAGAACAAGAGCGCCCTTCCCCTCTTGCCCAATGTCTTAAAAATCTGTAAAAACAAAGCCAAGATTATAAATACCTAGAGATGATACAGTATTCCAATATTTCGAAATGGATTATTGGTAACAGCACGTATAATGATGGGCTTAGGAACTGTTTCCCCGTCATAAATTGAAATATTTGATTTGGAAGAAAGTAAATAGAAAATTTACTAAGTTAAGCCGTTAATAAGCACGCAGCACTTTGCAATCACCATTGCAGCAAGTATTTCTACAAATTCAGTTTGAAATAAACCTAGTTTTGGTGAGTCAAACCGTCACAGATAAATAAACACCCGTTAAAAAGAAAATACCCAAAACGAGAACTAATTTTGAATAAATTCCCATGTGAAGATCCGCAACTTAAGTTCCGTCATTCCCACCTCTATATTTTCCTTTTCAGAAGAGATTTGGTCATAATTTATTGCCCCATGAAAGGGTGACCACAATTTATTGCTCTTTACCTTAGTCGTGGACTAAACCACTAAATTCTTTTCCAAAATTGCAATCAATCCGACGAAAACAGTCAGCTGGGTTTATATGAATGTCAATATACTTCAGATGATTCCTTTTCTTAAAGAAAATACTGCCAGCGTGCGAAAATTTAACCTAACCTATGGACTGTAGCCACTATTTCCCCTCTCAGACTAAATCCACCATCTTACCATCACCATCTAAAGAAAAAACAATTCACACTCTGAACAATACAATCTGCTAAACCTTATAATTCATACCAACCACACTAGCTTTTTTAAAGATCAGTCCAAATAGGCAAAAGAAACGCTGTTGCGATTCATGTACATACCCTGCCTATAACGAAGAAGATAAACAAAGAGGTTTATCGCGAGCCATTGATGGCGCATAAGCGTTAAAGACGTTTCGTTTGTTTGTTGTTTTTTTTTACGAGGAAAGGTAGCAAGTCTGTCACCAAGACTTACGACAGTTGGAACCGAACCCCAGGCCCGTGTTGGCAAGCAACGCATCAATCCACTGTGCTACCACGGGGTTAGGAGAAGAAGTCATTTTAAGCTTTAAAATGCTGCGACCTTCCAGTCTAAAAGAACAGAATTATGTAGAGTAGAGGGGAACTGACTGTGAAATGAAAGGGAGGATGGGAAATTGGGGTAGTAGGGAGAGGGATTTTTAGAGAATGATTTTTCTGTATGTACGTTAAGAAGGTTAAGTTGATAAGACTGGGAATAAGTGAAGGCGAAGAGGTGATGCTGGGTAACGAGAAGACTGATCAAGTGTGCAGCTTCATTTACCTAAGTAATATTATTAGAAAAGATGGTAAATATAGTGAAGATGCTAAAATTAGAATAAGCAAGGCCCAAGGTGTTTTTTCACAGTTGAAAAAAGATTGGATGGATCGGAAAGATTGGAACCAAGATTAGAATATTGGAATCTGCAGTGATGACAGTGGTCAAGCATAATTCTGAAACGTGGGCGCTCCGACAGACGGAGAAAGATTTGTTTGAGAAATTTTTGGGTACCTGTCTGACTGACTGTATTTCAAACAGTTTGCTGCACGAAAAATGTAATTCTACCCCGCTTTATAGGGGCTATAATGAGAGAAAGGTTGAGACGGCTAGGACACGTTCTACGGATGAAGGATGACAGATTGCCAAAGATCGTTCTTTTCGGTCAACCATCTAGGGCCCTCAAATGGGGTGGGACGAGGTTCTAAGGAAAGATTTATGGGGCGATGAAACTTCTTGGGAGGGGAAAAGAGGGGGGCTCCGAATAGAGCGGGATATGAGAGGAGCGTGCGTAGCTGTGTTGGCCTCAGGCGACTTGATGCTGCACCGAGTTGTCAGTAGTAGTAGCAGTAGTAATATAAAATTGTGATACACAGTCAAAAACTGTGCAGGCGCAACTGTTAGGACAATTCTTTTTTCTTTTTTTTTGCCGACCATTTTTGGGGTATATATTGTTTTCTGAACAGGGAAATAATTCATAAGAACTTTCACCGTTCAGCAACAATATGATGCAGTTCATACACCTTTTCGATTTTGAACTAACTTAGTCCTTTGTTAGACAAAAACTCTGGGTAGAAAAACCCCTTTTCGAATTCGCCATTATGTTTCTCCCTCCAGCCTTGTTTTTCTAATGTCAGTTCTAATTGAATAATCATGATTTTGATAAGGACTTTTAGAGCTTGTCATTTAAATTTTCAAAATAAACGTTTATCTTTACTGTTAAATATGACAAGTCAATATCTCATAAACCAAGTTTAAGCAATAGACGTTATAGTTTTGGAGCTGATTTAGTCGTAGTTGGAAAAACGATCATATGAATTTTAAGGAGACACCCACCCTCTTCAGGAGTATTGCCAACTAGGTTAGAAGTTTAAAAAAATTACATATTTTGAATGATCAAGAAAAAAAGCTGATTAGGTCTAAACATTTTTGGGAAAATGCTCCAACGAAAACTATACGAATATAAACCTTGTTTAAGTCAGCACTGAATTTAAACAAAGACTAAGCTAAAGGACTAAAAAGCCTGATAAAGATTATCTGAACCCAAAACATTGTTGAAGTCTGAGATTTATGACGTCAAAACTTCTTGCTAGTTCTTCAACTTAAGGCACAATTGCCAACCCAACCTCAGGGGGTAATTGAAGGTAACTTCAAAATATCGAATGGCACCCTCTATAATATTTAGGTATTTAAATCCACAAAATAAATAAATAGCAGGTCTATTCTGAAAGTTATTCCTGGAAAAATGCTTCCCATAATAGGATTACGCCGGAAGATGATCAAAAGGAAAGCATTTAAGCCTATTTATGGGAAAAATCAAGTAACTTCCTTAGATTTTTTTCAGACGAAATATAGGCTACTTCTTCAGTGTAGATTCAAAATAAGAAACATTACAGAGGATACACAAACTGAAGTTTTTGGATTTTCCTTGTCACTTAATGAAAGGGCAATATATGCCATAAAGATCAAAGAATTAGTAGAAGGTTTTGACAATACAAAATTCCGATTTGAAGAAAATTTTTATTTGGCTCATAGTTATCGGGTTTTGGTTAGTCACGTTCGTTTTCATTGAATTTTAAATGCTTCTAAAGGTTTACTTACATAGCACTTTGACTCCTATGACATTCTGAATCATCAATTCTAGGTTCTGGACTTGGTCCTGGAGGAATATCTATGACGGGACTCGGTACGTCTTCGTCACGACATTCCTCGCCGACAATCTGAACTTCAGGAGTAGATCTGCCAGACGCTCCCGACCATGATTTGTTCTCATTCTTAGGTTGGCTCCACTTTGGGGATGGGGACCTTTGCAAGGGCAAAACTGGCCTAATTAAATTTTCGTTTGATTTATTTTCGGTTAAACGCAACGACGAAGGCGATGAGGAGGGTGTAAAGAGAGGGCGTTGTTGCATAGGAAAAGGGTAGCTTTGCGAATAGGGAAACATTGGTGGTACAGAGAATGGCATACTGGTGATGGGAGACGGCTGGGATGAAGCTATATTAAACTGCGAAACAGGAGTAAAAGGTGACAACAATTGTTCCATTCTTGGTCTTGGAGAATTTCTATTCCGAATTCCACTTAAATCCGTAGGGATATTCTCCAGTTCCCTTCTTTCGTACTCGCTCTTTTTAACTAAATCTTGTGGTTGGCTACACTCGATTTTTGAATCTGGCCATAAATGCTGACTCCACATATGACCGTGCTGCCCAAGGGGAGCAAATGGACCTGGTAGTCTCAGAGAAGGAGCCCCTGGCTGAGGATCCCCATACGATCTTATTGGAGTATTGACCAGAGGGGAATTCTTTTGTGGCATATCAAAGGGTAGTCTGGAATCATATCTTTGAATTCCACTGGAGTCAAATCTTGGAGAAGCATTAAGATCAAATCGATGATGTGTTTCGAAAGATAATTGTTTGGGAGAGTCGTATCTTAAGTCTCTTGGGGTTGCTCCAGCACTAGGTACTCTAGGAGGTTCTCGTAACGAAGCAGCTCCTTGTGGAGTCACACTTCTTTGTTCTCCTGGAGTTCTTCTGTCGGTAGGAGTACGTCTGTCGTTAGGAGTCCTTCTTTCACTAGGAGTCCGAGGGGGTGTGCTACCAGGTAGTATTCCAAGAGGGGGGATTTCAATTTTAATATCACCAGAAGGCCGCATCTGACTAAAATCTGGAAAATATCTCGGTTGCATTTGGAAATCAAGCCTTGGCTGAAAATTATTTTCAAAAGACCTTGAAAGTTCAGCTCTTGGGTCAGGAAAGCGGGCAACCTCGGGGATACGAGGCACCAAACTAGGTTCCACTTTAATATCCCCAGCTCTAGGCATAAGATCCTGCGGAAGTTTAACACTAATAAAAGGTGTTTCTTTTTGCTTATCTGACAATTCAAACTCAGGCGTTTCAAAAGAATCCACTTTCTCTAGCTTTATTGCACATAAATCTTCACTTATTACTGGATTTTCAGCTTCGACACACGCTTTTCCCAACTCTTCTCCAGGTTTTTCTATGTCTTCTATCACAACACTGTCTTCAACTTTTGGCTTTAGTTCTTCAACTTTTATTTCAGTTAATTCACTTTTAATTTCATCCGATTCTTCAACAATGTCTGAATCCTTTACAAAATTTGATTCCCCTTGTTTAACAATCGATTCAACTTCAGAGTCAGTTTCTTCTTTTGATTTTTTTGCACGAGGTTCACTCTCATCACCAGATGTTGGTTCCGAATCTCGCTTCAAACTTGCAGGACTAGATGCCACCGTGGGACTAGGAACACAAGAATCCCCTGAAAGGATAACAATCAGGTTGAGAAATTCAAAACCTAACAAAGATATATTAAGATATACCTTCCAACTTGATGCAACATGTGTTGGGTATTGCCATAAAAAAAAATGCTTCCATAGCAACTGACTTGAAAAGATAAAAAAAATAAAAAATAAAAGTGGAACTGAAAAATTTATCGTTGAACAATCAGTTTGATTGCTAATTGTTATGGTTGTTCAACAATTAGGAATAAATATTCAGTAGCTTACCATTTAGTAATGTATCTGTCTATACTTATAGCCTGTGTAATATATATATATATATATATATATATATATATATATATATAT
>JAQQPU010016047.1:0-11760 GCA_029168905.1 Artemia sp. Kazakhstan ARC1039
GAGTTGAGAAGAAATTTTGAGGGGGTACAAATCCCCTACCCCCCCCCTGGATACGGCCTCGCCTAAGAGCCAAATTTAGGGGGTTAGGCCCTCTCGCTCACTTTTGAATGTTTGCTTCAACTGGTGTGTTAACATTCTTAAACTAATTATTTTGCTGATACCCTTATTGTTTCCTGTCATTATAATTGTTCTTGGGTTTTAATTTTCTTGGGGTTTTGTATTTACTTTTGATTGATTTTCGATTTTAGGTTATGGAAGTGATTTTTCAACAACAGAGAGGATTTTATCGAATAGTGGCAGAGATGAGAAAAAGTGCTTAGTTGGAGCACGAAAAAGGAAAGCACAGAAAGTTCTAAAGCACATGGTATATTAATTAATTAACATTTGTTTGATTTAATTAGTACTAATCTGCATATTATATAATAAATCCCTAGTATATACATACCGTAAAAACAAATCCCTGTCTCAAGTTTTGATTTTCAAAACATAGACATAACATTTAGTTATGTTTAAATATAACATTTAATGTAAACATTATTTGTTATAATTAATATTTATTATAATAAATATAGAATTTAGTGTCATTATTTCATAACGTTAGTCAAAATTTAGTACCGATTTTTAAAACCCTTCGACATAATGTTGCCGGTCTAGGATATTAAGATGTGATTGATTGTGTTAGAATTTAAAATACTTGCAGTATAATTTGTGATTTCTGAGGATTTGCAGGCGTTCAGGGTCTTCATTTTATGAAAATGTATGGGGAAGGGGCCAAAATTTAATTTTTCAAAATCTGGGAGGGGGATTCGTTTCGTTTTTTTATATTTTTAACCAAAATACCAAAAAAGATATATTTTTAAATCCTGGGTGGTTTGCAAAAAGATCAAGGAGCAATCCCCATTCCTCATTGACGCTCGTGCAAGCACTGAGAGCAAAACATTTTGTCATTTTCTCTTTTGACTGGAGCCCACTCTTTTCTCCCTATTCTTTCTTCTTCTATTTTTCTTTCTTCTTTTTGTATTCTTTCTTCTCTATAATTGTTACTATAGGATTGTGTAGAAACGTCAATTTTATATAGTTTAAAGTCATATTTTCATTTGTGGGAGTTACGTAATATTTAATATTAACCTGATATAATTATAATCACATAGACTGAATACAACACAAAATGTAAGTCTGCAACACTCAGTATGAGGGGGAGGGGAGTTTAAACTTACAAAACCGTGGAAAGGTAATTCATATGGAATTACTTAAGAAATGTAATTACAAACTGCTACGTTACAAACTGCAATTACAAACGATACAAACTGCGAGTTTATAACGGGCAGTTGTTCAAGCCAAAAGACACCCCTCCTCCCACTCCTTCAGAGTAATTAGCATGGACTGGATGACTGAAACTAAGACAAATTAAAATATGAAGCAAGTCTGAGATTGTCGAACCCACCCTTAAAATTGGCCAGTTTAATAGAAAACGATCTAAAAAAAAAGAAGATATGTTCTGTATACTTCTATCAAAATATTTAATGCTATCTAAAATTAAATAAGCTCTTGAATATTGATTATGTTCTGTTAAAAGAAAAAAAAATATGAATTCTTTTCCTCTTTTTTTGAGATTGTAATTCTCTTTGCGGAAGAACTTTTTTCTTTTTCGAACTGAACTTTTTCGTGTGAAAGCTCCTTCCATTCTCAATTATTTCTATTGATTGCTATTTTATCTGATTTGTGCTATAATTATTCTATTTTCAATAGGTACCGTCAGACCTGGAAAGAAGTATTTCACCTGAACCAGACACATTGAATATCTTTCCACCGATTCAAGGTCATTTAGACATGCGCTTGACAGTCTGTCATTATGATCAGCAAAGGAAAGGATCGGACAATTTACGAGTCTCAGACTCAGAAGTCTCCAGTTTCGATGGAGACGAAGCACGTAGACGAAGTGAATCTGACGAACTACGAAGATATAATGAATATGATGAAAGTCGCTATTTTTGCCATTCTCATAACTTAAGTTTCCCTAATGAGGACCAGCTTGCCTTACATCGGTATTTGTATCACCAGTTTGAGAACATTGAAACAAATTTTGAAAATGGCGCTGGAGCATTCCGAACTTTGCAGAAAATGCAAGAGTACAGCAGACTAATCGCGTCGACAACACTACGCAGAGAAGAACATAAGGACCTTGCTGATATTCCATCTATTATCAGTGTCACATCTGCTGTTACAAAACAAAACAGTTCACCTCAAAGCTTTGATTCAGCAATTGCTTCTCCAGAAAGTTTTGCTGAAGATTCGCAAAATCTTTCTAAGGCTGATGATGGTGATGGAAAAGAAGAAGAAGGAGATTGTGATCCTTATGCTGGACTTCTACGTGATATGAAATTACGAGGAGAGTTTCCTTGTCGGTTATGTGAAATGGTATTTCCTAATTTAAGAGCCTTGAAAGGGCATAACAGAGTTCACCTACAAGCTCCACCTTACAAGTGTAACATGTGTCCTACATCAAGTACTGACAAATCAGCGTTGATTCGTCACATGCGTACGCACAATGGAGACCGACCATTTGAGTGTCGCATTTGTCAATTTGCTTTTACTACCAAAGCCAACTGCGAACGTCATTTACGAAACCTTCATGGCAAGAAAAATAGAGAAGAGCTACGGGCAGCGATCATATTTCATACCAATGAGGAGGTTCCAGCTCCCCCACCTATTCCTCCTACCCTCCTTGAGAAAAAAGAAGAAATGAGAGATTACAAACTTACAGACAGGTACAACTATAGATGTAACCTTTGCAGCTCCGTTATCAGCGAGATGAAGCTACGTGAACACTTATCAGTATATCACTTTAATTTCTCGCCTGATATATATTCTTGCTATCAAAAAATTTCACCTGATGTGGACATGCCACCAGTTAATGATTTTCAAGAAAAGATTATGAGGGTGCCAAAATTAGAACCAGCAGAAACTGCCGCCGTTAAAGTACTAGTAGGTTTTGGAAAAGAATTGGGGAAAGAACTAAAACCTGCCTTATCTACGCCCCCAAAGCCCCAACATTTTACTATTTATGAAGATCCTCAAACGACTCCACTTGATCTTAGTATCAAGTCAGAGCCACCTACCCCAGTGATCGAGAAACAAGCTCCAACCCCTGTATTTCCATTCCCCTTCTTTGTTAACCCATATGCCAAAAACTGGAATAATCTCAGTCCAGCCCAATGGTCAGGCCCATTGGATATGTCAGGGTTTAGGAAACAGTCAATTCCTGACCAAACTATCCCTTCTCCAATAAAAAGTCCCGAAACCACTGCTGACGAAAGTCAAGATATTCGTCTTGTTATGAAAAATGGTATCCTTGTTAAAAAACAAAAGCAAAGACGCTATAGAACAGAACGTCCTTTTGAGTGCGAGTTTTGCAGTGGGAGATTTACTCTACGTTCTAACATGGAGCGACATGCCAAACAGCAGCACCCTGAAGCATGGAATGCACGCATGAAGGGGAAAATTTACGAGTCTTTTAAAACCCCGGTCTTAGATGATGATGATCATGAATCATCCGCTGAAGAATCTGACGATAATTTAGTTGTAGATGAAAACTGTAGAAATTTTGAGGCAATCCACGGTATACCCTCTTTAGATAAATTAGAGGCGCTAGCCAAAGTTCCCACATTCCACAATGAGAAAGAGCAAGATAAAGCCATTAGTGACAAAAAGAAAAGTGCTTACTCTAATGCCCCCCACCGAGTTACCTGTCCTTACTGCCCCCGTCGATTCCCATGGACGAGCTCTTTAAGACGTCATATTCTAACACACACTGGCCAAAAACCTTTTAAATGTACCTTCTGTCCCTTATGGTTTACAACTAAATCAAATTGTGACCGCCATCTTGCCAGAAAACATAGCACAAGTAGCAGTAAAAAAAGAAATAGCGCTGGCTCTGACCACAGTGATGAAACAGAGAGCCACTGCTCTTCGCCTAGCTCTGGAGAATTGGGTGTTATTGAATCCGTTTACTTGTGTCATATATGTACTGAGACATTCAATGAACAGCCAGTTCTTATTCAGCATGTCCAACTCTATCATCCTGAAGCATTTCAAGCCATTGTTTCAAATAATGATATTGAATTGGATCTTGAATCACCGACTGGTTGCCAAGATGAAGATAGCGAATCCGCCCAAGAAGAAGAGCCTCTACGAAGGGTAATTTCCAAGTTTGTTTTTTTGACAAAATCAAATTACTAGTCTGATGGAGGCCCCCATTTACAAACATATATTTGCTTCTTTTTAACTAAACAGCCTTTTTATGGGGCTAGAATTTTGGATTAAACATTAGATTAGAAGTATGAAAAATATAAATAATATCTTTTATGGGGGCTGGGCTGAATTTCAGACGTTAAAGTGAGGTTCAGAAATGTAGTTAGTTTAGTTCAGGGGTTTCGAATTTTTGGTATAAATTCTCCTAGGGGAACGGCAATTGATTTCGTTTCTTGTCTGAAGGTTGGACTGCCATCTCATACGTTGATGTAAGATTTCAGAAGTCTTTTGTTACAAGACTAATATTTGCCGAAGCATTTAGTGATACAAATTGGAAGTTTAAAAAAAAATTATACATTTATAAGATAACAAAGAAAAAAAAAACATTTTTGGGTTGTTTTTCTGACGAGTATTTAAAATAGCTTAGAAGAAATTAGAAAAGAGAGCCTAGAAAAGTATCTTTTGGCAAATTTTATATTATTTGTTTTTAAAGTTTTGACTTTGTTTTTCTGACGAGTAATTAAAATAGTTTACAAGAGATGATAAAACAAAGACGACACACATATTTTCAGACTACATACATATTATGTAGGACTACACATTTAATTATGTTCTATATATTCTAATTAGACTACACATATTCCTAAACACTTTTGACTTGCTTTTCTGACGAGTAAGATAATTTAAAAGAAGTTAGAATTTCTATTGTGGTAGTAAAATACATGGGCGCCCATATGGGGGGGGGGGCTCCTGCCCCCCCTGGCTGAATGATGCTGCCTTATTTTTATATTTTTGTTCTGATATTTCTATTATATAGCATTAAAAGTGCCAATTAGACGAGGTTTGCCCCCCCCCCTCCCCTGGAATTCAGCTTATGGGCGCCCATGGTACAACATGAATTTCTGAGTGCAAAAATTAGGGTGAAAAGATTATTCATTATGCTTCTATTATCGATTTTGTAGCATACTTACTATTTTTCTCAGTCCGATATGGGTCATACTATATCTTATCATAGCTTTTGTTTTATCTTTATTATTGAAATTGTATTATAAGCCAACAATTTTCCTTTTCTCCTTGAGATAAAAATATGGAGTGGTTTTATAAAACAAACTCTTAAAATGACATCAGCATTTAAGATAATCTGAATGTGAGAGTCACCATCACTTATCTTTTTTTAAATAAGATTTTTATAATAAGGATATATTTTTCGAATTCGTTAAAAACTCCTAAGAAAATACTATATTCTTGATTATGATCATGTAAATCAATCGGCTGAATCTATATCAGAGCTTGTGATTGAATATAGAGTTTAGTCTACAATTGTTTGAGCACTGTTGTTTGTATCTATTAATAACTGTTGAAGCTTTTGATTTTTGTGCGAACTTAAAACGAGGCTTTTCATAAGTAAATTTAATCTAAATTGATCATTATATTTTTCTTCATTGCAAAAATTATTATTTTTAACGACAGTTAGCAGTATTGGGACTGTGAATTGCAGAAGTTATTTCTCCAAAATAACAAAATTTTAATACATTTAATACCATTTTGTGGATTTTCTAGAGATTATCAGATTTGCGAAATTAATTTCACAATATACTAAAATGTCATGGTTTTCTAATTTTAACAGATTTCACTTAAAATATGTATCATTTCTAAAATAAATTGGTGTAATTTAACCAATTTTACAAGATTCTACTAAAAAAAAGGAATAAATTTACGGAATAGTTTGTTGTAAATCTACCAATACCACACAATTCTATCACATTTATAAGATATTTAATTGTAGATTCACCAATTCTACTAAATATTGTTTTTTTTAGATAGTGATGAATATTACAAAGCAAACTTCGCCCTTTTCGCTTTGTAATTGTGTTCTCGCATCACAAAGTTGAAGATGGTTATGTTGCAGAAAATCTTTATTAACTATAGGAAGCGCATGTTTTTTTATCATCAACAAAGTTTTTCCCTGGCTGCTATTCTTTTGATGGGGGTGGGATACATTTTGATTGCATTGAACAGGGGATGTTATCTAGCCTCTGCTAGGGAAGATAATTCCTATGTTTTGGCCTTAGTTACCAGATTCGCTACCTATCTGGCCCTTTTCATGGCTTCTCCCGCTTTTTGTGGAAAATATGATTCAACAATGTTCTAGATTCTAGACTAGGAGCTACGCACGCTTCTCCTCAATTTCTGTCTGTTCAAATTCTCTCTTTATATACCCCCCTAATAAATTTCAAATTCCTACAAATATTTTCTTACAACCTCCTCCCACCCAATACGGGGACGATTTGATTTTTGTTTGGCCATAGATGGTTGGCCGACAAGGACGAACTTTGGCAAACTGTCATCCTTCATCCTTATCTACAGAACCATCTCAACCTTTCTCTCACGACAGCCACAGAAAGCGAGATTGAACCGCATTTTTCGTACACCTTAATCTTTGAAATGCTTCAGTCAGAAAGGTAACTAAAGAATCCCTAGAAAGTTTCTTTGTAAAAGATGTAACAAATCCTCCTCCGTCTTTCAGAGCACCCATGTTTGATTACTGCCATCACTGTAGATTCCAATATTCTTATTTTAGTTCGCAGACATATTTTTTCAATTGCGCAAAAACACCCTGGCCCATGACTGTTCTACTTTTAACGTCTTTACCGCACCCACCGTCTTTACTAATGATACTACCTTGGATAGTGAACCTGTTTACGTGATCGATCTTCTCGTTAATAAACATCCACTCTTCACCTTCTCTTATTCTCAGAGTTAGCGACTTGTCTTGTTAGCATTTATTTTCAAACTTTTTCTTGTTTCCCGAACTCTGAAAACTCTAAAAATTCAGTCATTTCGCTAACATTTTCTTCTAGGAAGCCGTTTTAGAAATTTTCAAAAAGTCGCAAGGAAAAATGTGTGAAAACACTTGTTATATTAACAAGTTCAGAAGTTTTAGTATTAAGAGTGGCAGGGGGGATATCCAGGTGGCAGCCATCTTTTTACATAGGGTAACTTATATTTTTTTAGCTTTTAACGGCACTTTAATTTGACGTATCGATAATAAGTTGTTCCCAAGCATGGTCTAATAATAATATGTATTTGTATCCTTTGTCAGATTCATCACTCTTCCAAGCTTGCAGTTTCGAAAAAAACTGCCTTCAATGTTAGCCCTGATTTGAAGTCATAAAATTAACTGGTCAATCAATTAAAAGCAAATTTGTCTTTCCTGTTACCAGAAAAATATATCTTTTAAAGACTTAAAATGAATATGTGGGGCGATCACGACATTAACAACGTCCTTGATTAGTTCTAAAATGTGTCATGACAGCTCCATGGTTTCCTGAAACTTCAATTTTTTGGATACCAGAGCATAAGAATTCTTAGTGCATTTGGAGATAAAAACATTAAAAAAAGGTCTTTTCCTTATGAAACATCATATCATCTTTCCTAATCTGGATGTCTTTTTCAGATGACCTGTGCTTTCTGTCCACGGTCCTATTGGTCAGTATTGGAATTCCGTCTACACATGGAGCAACACAGCAGAGGTGAACAGTATGCGTCGGATGGCAGTAGAAATTTTACTTCAAGAGGAGAATATCAGTATACTGAAAAAGATCACGAAGAAGTGTCAGATCTTACCTCTTAACGTTGCTTGAAGACTTGAGTTTCTTTTAACATGACCTTCGTGGGGCTCATTTTTGACTAGTTAGCAAACAAGCCTGAAAGACTCTTTGATCTCCAGGAATGCCTCGCGTTACTATGCTTTTTTGATGACATACCTGTTTCCCTTATAAAAGAGAGTTCACCGTCGCAAAATTTGGACTGTAGATTGATATTTTACATTTAAAGGTGATAGTTGGCAAAAACGAAATCTTGCAACTGATCCCTTTTCTGCCAAGACCTAGTAAAAGACGAAGAACTTAGCACTGGTGCTGTGATTGTGGCTAAAACGAAGTTGAAGAATTTTTAAATTGTACCTGTGTGAGAAGGTGTGCATGTCGAAGAATTGCTCCATCGAAGCTTAAAGGCTTTATTTCCATTTGTGATGACTATTGACATTATGGTCCACTGTTGTCATTCCAATTTGCTGTTGACACTGTTGTCACTTTCCTAAAAGATCTCGATTTGTAAATATCAAAGAGTTGATCTCTTACCTGTTCTTTTATTTAATGACGGGTCTTTAACGTTTAATTAAAAAAAAAAAATATTTGTGTTAGTTCCTTCTTGCTTTTATAAATGTTATCTTTCATATGTACTTTGGAAGCATGTACAAATTTAAGATTTTGGTTACTTACAAAAAAAAAATACATTTTAAACAGGACTTGATATTGTCCTGATCTTATCTCTCGACTCTGATACATGTTTGATTTATATCTATAATCTTATTCCACTTATTCGACTGAACATTTTGTCTTTCTTTATTTTCTTTTTTGAAGAAAGCAACGGGGTAAAGGAACCGTTTCATGTTTCTCTTCTTTCGTTTTTTGCTGATTTATTCGTATTATAAGGGCTATATTATAGGCTTATGGGTAGTTACCATTTATGGGCAGCTGTGTAAGAGATTTTTTATATCTCATATGGATTAACTTCCACTTGTATTTCCTCTGGAGTTCATGAGTTGGAGTTAATAGGACACACCTTTAACATTTATGGGTTGGTAAATAAGCATATCATATCAAAACCCCAATCATGTTGCAGAGGATATCAATTCAAGGGAGAAATTTAAACCGACGGTGAAGGCCTTTTGAAGTATTCACATAATGAAAAAATCTTTTTTAGCCGTAAATAATTGAAAAATGTAGATTTTCACTTATTTTGGCACGTTTTTTGGGATAGGGAGGCTCAAGATTTGTAGTAATTTTCACATTTCCAATCACAAGATCACATCACCATTTTCCAATTCACAAAATTTTTCCCATTGGGTATGTTTCATAATAAACCCTAATTTAAAAGATTTAACTTAATAATATTGTAAATTGAAAGAATTTTGTTCAGAACAATATTCTTGACATTGCAAATAATATAATATTATGTTATATTATACCTTATATTATATTATATATTATATGTAATATTAATTTATATTATACCTGTATGTTATGCCTTGTGATTTATTCCTCCTCCTCTCCCCAACCATTACTGAGTAACTACCCTCTTTATATTTAGCACGATCTCAATGTGTATAGGCAGAGTTGTATTTTTGCGATTTTCTTAGTGTTGTCTTTTAGTTCCTTTTGAAACCCTCCATGTGCAATCATTTTTAGATGTATATACGAAGTTCCGTTTTGAAGGGAAAGTGAAATAAATTCCTTGTTATTTGAATTTCTAAGCTATTATATTTTGTGTTGAAGAAACTAGGTCCTTGCTTAAAGTTGCTATTGAAGAAAATACAAAACATTTATTCAATTTACTTTTGCATGTTGGTTCGAAGGTAGAATTGGTTTTATTTCTGTTCTCTACCATAACCAATATTTGATACATTTATGCATGCCTATAGTGCTATCAGAAGGGGAACGGGGGCGTACAATTTATAGGCGCATAAAATCACACGGGCAAAATAGCAGGTTTTTTAACATGGGAATTTACACTACAAGTCTACTGGTTTCTTTTTATTTAAGCTATAATCTACATTATTGTTAAAAAGTTCTTTTTTGCGATTTTGAACAGAAAACCCATTATCGAAAGTGATATTCTATCAAAACATTTGAGAAAATTTAAAACCCAAAAACAAATGCAGGAGAGCGTCAAAGAAATGTTGTAAACAAACAAAAGTTCAAATGAGGATAAATACTTTTAATAGACAGTGATAAATTTTCACAAAAAAATACTAGATATTTCGGTCACATATGCAGTGACAGTCATCAATAGTAGTAGCTCTAAACTGATGACAGTCACTGCATATGTTATCAAAATATCTAGTATTTTTGTGAAAATTTAGCACTGTAATTTAAAAGGATTTATCGTCATTTGAACTTTTATTTATCGTCATGGAAAGGCAGTGTGGTCTGCGAAATTATCTATGTTGTAAACAAATCTTCGTTTCTTATACCCAGAGTTAGCGCTATGGACTGTCGTATTCGTTTACATTACTACCGAATTATTGTACAAATAGAAAAGAAGGGCACATGACATGAATGAATTTGTCAAATAATCCTCAGTGGCTCCTTATTCACTCTAACTCATATAATGTTACTTATCCCTACTGCTTTGCGTAAAGAAAATAAATGAAGTTAAGATTCGCAAATTTAGGGCAGGAATGCAAGAGCAAGGATGAAACTCAAAATTTTGTCAGGAAACTAATCACAATGTTAAAAATCCTTGTTTTTTTCTTTTTACTAAAAACAGAAAAGTGGTGCTGCTGGTGGCAACCCTTATTTGGAATTGTCTTAGGTCTTGCTAGATCATTGTCAGTCAAATCAATATCTACATTATTTTTAAAGTCTAGCATCACACTACAAGACTTTTACACTAATAGAATGTTTTGAGTAGAAGATAGCAACAGAAGATTTCCAGTAAAACTGAGGAACATCGCTTAATCAGTTTTTCCTTAAAGCTGCAAGATATACTGTAACTATTTGGACATTTCATTTAAAGTTGAAAATTGATACACACTTCGTTTTTCTTTCTTAGCAAAATTTTATTTGTAATTGGTACCTAAAATTCATATTAGCAAAGTTTACTAAACATAGAAATACTAGATTTCCGCAGATAGCCCACAGAAAATTTCGTTTTATCAATCATCAATTAGAAAAATAATAGATTAAGTACTGAAAAAAAATATAGAATAAAAAATTGCTTTCATGAAAGAACTATAATAGAAATAAAATACATCCTTTAATATCGATTTAAAATTAACGGCGTCGATTAGGGGGTGGAAGAGGGGCATATGCCCCTGATATTCAACATCCTCTCCCAATTTTAATTTTTTTTTTGGGGGGGGGGGAGGGGGTCGTTGAAAATTAAAAAAAAAAGTTTTAACCCCTTGATTTTGAGAAATATATTTTGCCGCTCCCCCCTTAAATTTTCGTAAATTGATGCCACTAGTCAAAAGGGAATATTTGTTGAACCATGTTCTTAATTTTTCTAACTAACGTGGATGAGCCCAAGAGATTTGTCTCTGGAGAATTCGAAGCTGTGAGAAATAAATCTAAGGCACAATTAATTGGATTTACTTGTATTTCATCGTATTCTCCCTAGTCGTTATGGAGGGGAGATGGATTAACATTAAAGAAGAAATAATTGTCCCCGCTTTTTATGGGTGCATACTATGACTCACTCTCATGACTCACACTCATACTATGACTCACACTCAATTATTATTATTATTCATTTATTGCCCGTCAAAAAAAGGTACAAAAAGTACAATAGACGGAGTAATCACTAAAGAAAACAAAAATAAGAAGAAGAAGGACACAAACACACATTGAAAATTCAAATACATGACAAAAAAAATTCTTCATTACATTAATGCGAGCAATGATGCTAACGAAAGGACGATTAAAGTTTCGTTTAAAACGGGAG
>JAQQPU010016048.1:0-20411 GCA_029168905.1 Artemia sp. Kazakhstan ARC1039
ATTTATTCACTCTGATACTTAGATTTTGTCAACTATATTCGTTGTATCTGACAAAAGATGTTAATAAAAAAAATTATTCACTCTGACGCTTAGCTTTTGTCAATTTTATCCCATTTATTCGAGAAATGGATGTTGATATAGAATTTAATCAATCTGATACTTAGATTTTGTCAATTTTATCTGAGATACCCGACAAATGATGTTGATAAAGCATTCATTCACTCTGATACTTAGATTTAGTAAATTTTATCCCATGTATCCGAGAAAGGGATGTTGATATGAAATTTATTCACTCTGATACGTAGATTTTAATCATTCTGATACTTAGATTTCGTCAATTTTATCCGACATATCCGATAAAGGATGTTGATAAAGTATTTATTCACTCTGATATTTACATTTTGTCAATTTTATTCGATGTATCTGACAAAGAATGTTGATGGAAGCGAATTAAATCGATAAAGAATGTTAATATGAATTTGTTCAATTTTTTTCATAATTTCCTGAATTAAATTTCTGTATTGTTTATCCAAGAGGTGAATTCAAGAAAGAGTTTGTTACTTACTTACTTACAATTTTTTCATAATGATATATCCAACAACGGATGTTGATAAAGAATTTATTCATTCTGATACCTAGATTTTGTCAGTGTTATCCCATGTGTCTGACAATAGATGTATGCAAATTCCTTTTCTTACATCTCCGATGCTTTAATAGACATTCTAAACGTTTGATATGCTAGCTTACTCTAAAAATAATGAACAGTTAACAATGTAATGCATAATATATTTTTAATGAAATAATGCTATGTAGAATATTTATACAAAGATATATTATGATACATTATTAATATCAATGATCAACTTTGGACATTTTGAATCTGTTCCATAAAATAGTTCACCATGTTCTCTCTTGATATTGTAGCTATTGTCTTCCCTTAGTTCGTAATCAGTAGAATAATCATTATTCCATTTTGAGTCATACACAATTTTTACTGGTGTGTCATCGACAGGCTCAATTTGCTTTTCGTCTTTGGTATTATTTGATTCATTGACTGTTTGATCAATGGTAGTAACGTTTGCTGGTACTTTGTTTTTCATTGATTCATATTTATATTCCATAGTGATATTTTCTGCCAATGCCCTTTTTATTTTTCTGGAAATTTCACTGTCTATTATCACATTATTTTTTCACAGGTAAAAGTTTCGACACGTAGACAAGATATGGTTTATGATATTAGTAGAAGAGTAGGTCTTTCTTTTTTTGACCTTCCGTTGAATGCTAATACCCGAAAGCTGACGATAGGATGTATCAGTAGGTAATGTGTTATCTGCAACAGTAGCAAGGAGTTGTCCTCTATCATCAACGATTATTTTTATGTTGGCATTCTCTTTGAGTGTAATCATCTCTGGAGATCTCAACCTCGCATATCCACCAACATAAGAGTTGAATTTTTTCGGTACTCCAAAGAAATTTAATTCCTTACTGTCATGACAATGCATGCATACATTTCCAATAGTGCTACCATTTATACTTGTTTCATAGTTTAAATACTTCTCCTTGTCGGCGTTCAATGCTACAATAACATTGTCATGTAAATACACTTTATTAAAATGCTCCATATTCACTGTTTTAAAGATATGACTTATGTGTTTATCGTTCCACTGCGTAAAAAATACTGATTTAATACATGCAATAAACTAGGTAGTGTCGATAACTCGCCATAAAGTACCAGTGGGAAAGCCACATCGTGTTTTTGAGCAAGCATAGAGTACAATTGTTAGAGCCATAAGCATATTTCATGTCATTTTAAGATACGTAAAAAAAAGTTGAATAATTTCGAAGTCCAAAAAAAAATTGTCCAATAAAAAAAAAGTGCTACTACAAACATTATTTTTCTAATAGTAAAGGTCATGACTAACATATCCATACCATTCTCATTTTGAGCTTGGAAAATATTAAATGTGATTTTTTAATGTTTTAAGTATGTTTCATCTCATTCGAAGACATGTAAAAAAGAAAATTTGAAAAAATATAACATGTTAAAAAAATAAAAAAAAGTAAAAAAAAATCTTCAAAAATAAATTTTAAAAAATGGGGGGAGGGGGGCCAAAAGTTGGAGGGCAGGGGGTTCCCTTCGCGTTTTGGGATAGGGGACCTTTGGGGGGTTGAGCTCTCTGGTGGTTAGGGTCGTTGATGCTTATGATCCTAGATGGTTCGTACTCGCATACACCTTACTACTTGATTTGCAAGGATTTCTAAGGTTTGTTCTGAATTTCTTTATTAAAATTCTTTTCTTGCCATCTACATCTCTCTTAGTATCAACTTTTTAGTATACTATAACGTTAGACCCTATTTTGAATTGACAACACTGTTCAAACACCATTTCAGTATTATACAGAACACATCGGAGAGGTAAAGCTAGGTCAACTCACAATGTCATTCTATCATCATTAACCGTTTTCATAGATTGATGTTGTCTCAAATTTATAACAAATTGCCTGAGTTAACAACCCCGAGGGGTTACCTTAACTGATAATCAGTTTAACCCTTTTTTCTCCACCTTCATACAATCCAATTCGCAAATACTATCTAGCTCTGTTTTTTCCCTATTATTCAATTAATATCGTTCGTATAGTCCAATTCGCGAATCTCTTACCCCTTTTTTTGCAAATAGAGTTAGCTTTTACACAAAATTATTTAAATCCATATGCCAGTCAATCAATTCTGAGTTTAGCATCCGATTCTTTAATTAGCAGCGACGCCTTAATAACAAACTACTCAAGAGTTAAGGCAATTGTCCAAAAAATCAGAAACCAGTCTGATAGCACATACTTCAAAGAAATGGAACAGGTGTGAGAGGATACTCACTCTCTTTGAAAAGGTGTAGAGCTTCCATAGAAATGTTTTTCTATAGCTTCCATAGAACTCCATAGATGCATTCTACTTATATTTTCACATTAGGGGAGGTTAAATATTGTAAAATCAGTTAGAAACCACTGTTTTTAATACAATTCTCTGTTGAGAGAACCTGTTTGACTAGTTTCTTTTATCATCTATCTTGCGTGGCTTACAGCTAATAGAACAGTACCCATTCTACTTTAGCTACTTTTGGCTATCTTGGAAAGGGGTTCGGTTAGGAAAATGAAACTTCCAGGGATGGGTCTACAGGCTAAAGTATGGGTACTTATGTACTATCTGGAACACACGCGAAAAATGAAGTTTGGTTGATGCTTATGAAGTAAAACTAAAAAGGATAAAAATGTAATAGTTTAGAAGGAAATTTTGGCTATATATTTGCACATTAGGGGACTAGGGGGGGGGGGGGGGAAAGCAAAGCAAAAATTAAATACCTAACCTAACCAAACCAAGGTTCCTTTTTTCCCCTAAACCTCATAAAACAATAGTTTAAATATTGTAAACCCAATAACAAACCACGCTTTACAATCCACTTCTCTTTTGAAAGAAACCCGTTTCGAAAGAAACCCGCATCTTCCCTATATAACATAGCGCATAATGTTCCATATAGCACATAAGTATCAAAGTATGTCCCGGGAAGGTATTTTAAAGTACCTACCTCCACTTCTTCGTCCTCAAGAGGGTCTTTAAATTTACCTACATGACAGGTCTATACTTACTGAAATTTTGACAAAACAACACTTTACCTTAATTTTCAGTTATCGGTTTCTTTTTCACAAGGTTTAGCTAAAAAAAAATGCAATTCCTGTTATTTGAGTAGAATTTTAAGCCGTATCAATATTTTTCTTTTCTTCAAAATTTAGGAAATGTATTTGCATGTCTTTAAAACCTTATAAATTGGGATTGAGCAAAGTTGTGAAGCTGAAAACAATTTTGTTGCACTTCATCTAAGCAAAAGATCTATTTTGCACGATTTCAATTTAATAACGCAAAGATTTTATGAGGCGACGAACAAGAGATTTGATGAGATCTGATGAGTAAGTTAAAAGTATTCAAAAAAGACAGGATTCGTGGCATTATAATTGCAACCGTTCAGCTCTGGAGGTAGAAAAAAGGGGGGAAGTCTTTCTTTTATTTGTGCCTCGATTTGATTTCATCTTCGCTTCAGGTCCGAGTGTCACTGTTTTCCTGATTGGAAGATATTTCTTACTCAAGTGTCTTCTGTCGGCCCGCTACTACGCCATTGATTTACTGATTTCCACCATGAAAAAATACAGCCGTTAAGAGGCGTCTTATTATCTCTGAGAATTTTTTTGTAATTTTCTGTTCTTGTAAAATAAATGAGATAATTTTTTTTGTATTTATTGATGCTTCAGAAAGAAGAAAGGGAAACTGAATCCTGAGAACTAGATATTAGACTTTAGACCTAGGAAATTGAACAAAGCTAGTGATTGAAATCCAACAAAAGAACGGGAAATCTAATAAAAGATGGAATCCAATAAGGATTTTAAAATACAACATGTTGTTTTGTCAACAAACTGGAAATTCAATTGAGGTATGGGTATTCAACATTTTTGTTTCTCAACAAATTGGAAATTCAATAATGACAATGGAATTCCAAAAGGGTCTCTAATATTCAATTTCAGCTGTTGAAATTCAAATTTTTTTGTTGATAAACATTACAAACAGTTTTTGTTGAATCTCAAACGATTTTTTTTTTACAGTGTGGGGCTATTGGGCTAGCAGAACTTTCAAAAGTGATGTTTAATGGCACTCATTTTTAAGGCATATCCCGGGAAGGCAGATTTTAAACCAATTACTCATATCTACGTGCTTTTTATCGATTTTACCATCAGAAAATGCCATATAGCACTAAAAACGGCACTTTTGGTACCACTTCTTAAGTGGAAGAGTTTGGAAGCATAAAACTGTACCATTACAATAATTATGGTCCAAGGCCCTTAACTGGAGGTTTATAAGATCCCCTCACGTATACTCCCCCTCCAGACCCTCTTAGTAAGTTTCGTAAATCAACTAGTCATATTAAAAGTAAAAGATTATTGCGAAAGTAAATTCACTAAAACTAAAAACTTTTCAACTAAACTTTTCATCTACCAAAAGTTAAGCTTGATTGATCAACACTTTTGAATTGAGCCTTATAACTTCACTCTTTTATGAGGCCTGTGTGCTAGTTCTAACGGCGGTAATTAAGGGGAAGGGACGTCATTGCCCCCTTAGTTTTTGCTCTTGCCTAGGTTTTGAAATCACCTTTTTCGGTCATTTCATAGAAAAAGGCAGTTATTTAATTTAGAAAAGTTGGGGAAACAACTGAAAGTGCACTTTGTGGGAATGTGCTATCAAGTCAAATTTATAAATAGCGATTGTCAGGGTTGATAGCCAACACCAATGTTGGGGTATTTAGCCACCAATAATTATACCGGTAGGCCACGATGCCAGCAGTGCTATAGTGGTAGGCTACAATGCCACCAGTATTGGCGTGATAATATACGGGTGTCACCACTTATTGGAGGGGAAAGCCCCGGCCCCAAATTATAATGTGATGCCCGCGTCTACTACACCGGTTCTGCAAATATTGGGTTTGGTACTACCCTATTTACAGTATACCCTGTCCCAGGGTATAATAACGTGATCGAGTGGTCAAATGGCCACTTTCTAAAGCCAAGTGGACCTGCCTTGGGTTACCACTGAAAATCTCTAACTCTCTTCTTGGAGGTAACAAATCCCCCTGTCAAAATAATAATGACGGTATCTTGTAACTCTATTCCTACCCTGTCTGGGTTCTGGGAAAATTAGTAGACAGTTTGTAGAAAATACCTTACTTGTATTCTTCCAAACGGTCACATATAAAAAAAAATATGCTTCCCCGAACGGGTCTAAATGCAGACTAACTCAAAAATAATATTCTGTACGCAAACTTTGCATAGGGGTGGACATTCGCTTGGCCCAGCCAATCCTCTCAATCCCCATTCAAAACCCATTCTGCTTTTTCTCAGCTTTATTTTTCAATGACTCAAACCAGGAAGTCCAAAATAGAATTTACTTCAATGCTTACTTATTGCAACACAACTATAGCTTAGCAACAAGACTTTAAATTGCCATTGAAAATTATACTATAGGCAAATCTAAGCAAATGTATTTACGGAACGAAAACAGGTCATTTATCTGAAAAGAAAAGAAACAGGGGTAGAGCCCCAACACCTCTCCCCGTAAGATAAATGACCACCCACGCGCTACCTTGGTCCGCCCTTACAAACATAAACACATAACTTCAACTTTAAAAAATACTTTTGAATTCTCTCTTCCACCAAAGTCTGTGCTACTACTTCCACCTCTTGGCTCTGGATCGGTCGTCATCAACACGTCTCTACTGCAGAACCACCATGGTCTAGATCGTATAGCACCCGCATTAGGTTTTGAAAGTTGAAGTCCCCAAGATTCGTAGAAAAAGATTGTGCGCTGCACAATCAAAAACACAAATTTTCTCGCTCTCATGAATTTACATTTGAGAGGAGCAGAGAATCAGTTTCTGGTACATTTGATGATGCCAGCCATCATGAAAAATTGGCTGCACTAAACTCTTAATTTCCATCTGTGGAAACAATCCCACATCTCAATAAAAAAGTAAATTGCCCCTAGGCATAATTTCAAATAATCTAAGGCCGAACATGCAAAGGCCTGCAAAAACGATAAGGGTACTGGGAATGAAGTAAAATTTTGAGTGAACCATGAATCGCCTTTTTTCTGGGTTTCCTCCCTTGGGATAATCTAATTGAAGATGAAACTTAGATACATCTCCAACTGAATACAATTTGCCGGAAATAATTGTCGGTTCCCATGAAGAGTTAAAACTATGAATAGGGCTACTGGACAAAGGTTTGGGTGAAATGTGAATTGACTGGGAGAGATTATCCCCCAAGGACTCCAGATCATAGAGGCGAAACCTCGGTAAAGGGACCACAACTTGTCCGCCAGTTGTGCATTGAGGAAAAGGGCTATCAATCGCAACTTCCCGCAGGAGATCTTCCCCAAGGGATTCCTCCCCCTCATAAGGGATCGACATATCTTTTGAGTTGATAATACTAATATCAGATTCCTTTCCAAGGTTTTCCAATCTGACTCGACCTGCAATATCTCCCAACTTTCCCCCAACCCATTGTAGGCCAATCATCTCTATTTTGTAATCATCTTGTTTTATTCCCCATGGGTCTTGGACCTCTTTTTCCCCCCTATTATTTATATTATCAAGGTACAGCCCATCCAACATTTTAGTTTTATCCCTGTTATTTATGTTATCAAGGCACAGCCCATCCAACATTTTTTATCTTTCAACACTGCAGGCTGAATCTCCAAATTTTGTCTCTTTTTTGCATTCCTCTTTTCATCTCTACTTTTCTTAATTTTGTCATTCGTGCAAAATAATAAATCATCCTTAAATCTTATTTAGACTTCAGTGTCCACCATATTTGACTGTATTTCTTCATTGTAGCTCCGTTTAAGATCTCTTTTTTCTCTTTTAGTCTTCTTTATTCTTACCGCAGCAACAAATATTTCGTCATCAAATGGGAACTGAGCTCCGACATTTGGTTTTTCATATTTTACTAAAATTTCTCGAACTTTCCGAGGAAAAGCGCGTACAATAAATATCGTCTGCTTTCTCTCTCGTACAATCAGTGTTTCATTTTGGTAAATTTTTTTCGGCGTCTCACACTCGTTAAAGGTGTTTTCAATTTTTCCATTTTCTGGAAATTTTCCCAAAAAATCATTTTTGCGCGTCTTATTTTCAATATTATGTGGTCTGTTTACTTCCACATCCCATTTTTGTGGATTATCAACATTTTGAACAGGAGTATCAAGTATTTCGTTTTTCCGACAGGGTGGCACAGCCTCCCAGTTGGCCAGTCCACCTCCCCCCGTAGTCAGTGAAGTATCATCTTTTCCCGTAAAAGTGTTTAATGTCTGGTAAATTTTTTTTCTGGCGATTGATTCTTAGACAAATTATTATGGCTATCTGACAGCCTAGAAGTTAGTTGTGATAAAATCTCACTTTCTGGAATTCCCAAGCGGGCTTCTATTAGACCTATCATGGTTCTTTCAAACTCTTGGTGATATCTTTCTTCTTTCTCTCAAGATAGTTTATCATTCTCCTTTTTTCGTTCTCTGGCTATTCTATCAGCCTCTTCCTTTCGTTCTCTGGCTATTCTATCAGCCTCTTCCTTTCGTTCTCTATCTATTCTAATATTCTCTTCTCTCTGCTCTTTAGCTATCCTCTCTTTCTCTCTTTCTTGTCTATTCCTCTCTCTTTCTTTTCTATTTTTCTCCTCTTTTCGTTCTCTAGCTATCCTCTCTTTTTCCGTGAAATTTAATATATGTTGTGTCATATCTATTTGAGTACTTTTTCACGAGCCCCTGCTGGATCTCGATTCAACGCTGCTCCTTCTACTCGGACTACTTTGATTCATTCTGTCATTATTTGTTCTCAATTTATTTTCTAAACCTGTTCACTCTCTATCTGTATTGTCTCTTTCTTTATAGGTTACTCTAGCCCTTTCGTCCTCTTTTCTATTCCTTATAATTTCATATTTCTCAGCCTGCATTTTTCCCTCATATTCTCGGTGCTCTCTCTCAAAAGCCTCCATATTAGCCTTTCTTTCTATTTTCCTATTTTTGCTATGGGCTTCACTCGCCCTTCTCGGTCTAGAGTTAATCTCATCTCTGTCCGACATTACTTCAAAATTCCGTTAACGTCTTCCGTCCAAATGAAAATCCTTTCACCAATGTCTGTTTTTATCCTTTCGTGAAAAATTGTTTCCTTTGAATTTGCCAATTCTACGTGGGTGGCGCAGCCTCCCTTGTCTCACAAGTTAATTATTCGCGTGATCTATTGATTCTTAAATTTTATTACTTATTCTTATCCAGCTAGGCAGAGCACAGATAAAAAAATTTCTCTTTGCAATTTTTTTTATATGTAACCACAATAGGCTACTATGTAGGCTAACTCAACTTGTCTCTTCGAAAACGCGGAATTCTTTTACTATCAGGTTTACTGATAGGAACTTTTCTTGCTGTCAACAGCGATTAAGTATAAATATAAGCTTTTAAACGAACCCTTAAACTGCTTTCTTTTGTTACAGAAGCCTTCTAGGTTTTGCTAGTCAGTAGGTGATTTATAAAGCCCTGTCTTCATTATGGCTTATTCAGTCGAAGTCGGCCGAGTAAAACAGGTTTTTGCTCTTCGAAAAACAAACGTTCCTGAAAAACATGTATTGTTTTGTTAAGTACGGATAATGAGCTTTATGTTATAGACTAAAATTTTTCTTAGCTGTCAAAGTTGTTTGCAGTATTTTTTAGAGCTGTCTTATCTCCCCTAGATGGGTGATAATTAAATATTATATTAAAAATAAGTTTTCAACTGAAACTAAGAAGTGACATTAAAGCTTAAAACGAGCATACACTATTCCGTATAAATAAAAAAGATTATGGTAGCGTTGTTTTTGCATTAAATTTTAATCAAAAACGAACAAAGGTTAATTTAAAAAAAAAAGTTTTTCCGAGGGAAGTAAAGAGCGAAGTTGAAACTTAAAACGGACAAAAATTATAACTTCAGAGCCTTTCTAATATAACTAGTAGAAATAAACCAAATAATTATGTTTCCCTATGCTTTAATGATTATACAAAACTAGCACTTTACTGAAACACAAAAGTCAAGTATAAAAAACAGGATTATTGATTTAAGAGTCACAAGTGAGTATGTAGCCTGACAACACTAAACGAATCTATAAAGCTTTTTATAGTCTTATACCAGTTGTGACATTAATAACTTTCAGTATACAATTAAAATTATCTTAAAAACATAAGCGTAAAACTAAATATTTTTTAATAACCGCGATTTAATTGAACAGCATACAGAAGTATTGGATTGATTTATCAATCCAATGATATACAAATAGTGGTTAATATACAGTCTTAAATCGTAAGAAATATGCTTTAATATCACTTGAAATGAAGATCAAATAATACGAATATAATACCAGCTATAATACCAATAGTGGGTAATATACAGTCTTAAGTTGTAAGAAATATGCTTTAATATCACTTGAAATGAAGATAAAATAAGACATAATATGAACTCTGGAAATCCGATTATTTTTCTCTATACAAGAGTGATTTTCAAGCTATGATACAAATTCTAAAGCTATTCTATAGTCCTAATACTATCAAGATGACCTTAATTTGAACTTGTGCACAAACCAATCATGCTATGTCCTTTAAGAACCAAAACGACAGTCAGTCATTGAACTGAGCCATTGTGTAGAAATGATACCAAATTAAACGAAAAAAAAGAAAAATCCTAAAATGGATTGTTGCTTTATCTTAAAAGGGGTTGATCCAAAGGGATTGATAATATTTTGATTCTATAAAAAGAGTTCTTAATTGGTTTGCTTTTACTGTACCAAGACTCCTATATTATTTTGTGTCTTCAGTAAAGCGCTAGTTTTGTACAATCATAAAAGCGTAGGAAACATAATTAGTTGGTTAATTTGTACTAGTTATATTAATATATATTAAATAGGCTGTGAAGTAATAATTTTTGTCCGTTTTAAGTTTCAACTTCGCTCTTTACTTCCCATGGAAAAACTTTGTTTTTTTAAAATTAATTACGCTAAAGGCCGGTCTTTACGCTAAAGGTCTTCACAAAGGCCGGGTAATTAGAATAGATAGCTCTTCTGAAAGTACTAGCAAAACCTTTAGCGTAAAGGGTGAGGTATTGACAGGGGGTTAACCCCCTCATTTACATAATAATTTATGACCGTTTTAAGTTTTGATGTTGCTGCTTACATTGAGTTGAAAAAACTTGTTTTTTATTTAATTTCCGATCATTTGTAAAATAATGCTGGGAAATCTGGTGCTCCCTTCATAGAAATGGCCCTTCCCCAAGGAAACACCCTCCATGTAAAGATCCTCCCCCTTAACCCCCTCCTTCGACCCCCACCAGAAAAAAATCCCTCCTGAAATCGTCTGCATACTTCCCATTAACCAATACGATATGTAAACAATAGGCAAAGTTCATAACTTGCAGCCCTTCCCCCGGGAACTCTGGGACATTAAGTTATCCTCAAAGACATATTTATTTGAATATCGACTATGCTGAACAAAATGGCAATCTTAAAATTTTGATTGAGTGACTTTAGGAGAATAATGAGCGTGGGAGGGGGCCAATTTGCCCTCCAGTTTTTTTTGGTAACTTAAAAAGGACACTAGAACTTTAAATTTTCTTTCGAATGAGCCCTCTCATGATATTCTAGGACTACAGTATCGATACGATCACCCCTGGAAAAAAAAAGAAAAACACGCATCCGTGATCTTTCTTCTGGCAAAAAAAATACAAAATTCCACATTTTTGCAGATAGGAGCTTGAAACTTCAATAGGAGGGTTTTCTGATAAGCTTAATCTGATAGTGTGATTTTCATGAAAGTTCTATGACTTTCAGGGGTTGTTTCCCCCTTTTTTTGGAAAATAAGGCAAATTTTACCAAGAGCGTAACTTTTGATGGGTATGATTAAACTTGATGAAATTTATATATTTTAAATCAGCATAAAACTCTGATTTTTTTTATGTATCTATTGATATTCGTTTCTTAGAGTTTCAGTTACTATTGAGTTGGGTCGCTCCTTACTTACAGTTCGTTACCACGAACTCTTTGATTGTTGCTAATAATTCATTCCACATCAATTTCGTAGTTACCCATAGTTACGCAATTTAATTTACGTATAATTTTCAGTCGTTTGAATCAAATAGTTCGTGGTAGTGAACTGTAAGTAAGAAGTGACCCGGCTCAATAGTAACCGATACTCTAAGAAACGTAATTTTGATACCAATAGATACATCAAACGAATCAAATTTTTATGCTAATTTTAAATATATAAGTTTTATTAATTTTAGTCCTACCCATCAAAAGTTATGAGCCTGAAAAAAATTTCCTATTTTCGAAAAACAAGGGAAACACCACTTAAAAGTCATAGAACTTTAATGAAAATCACACCATCAGATTCAATTTATAAGAGAACCCTATTGTAGAGGTGTCAAGCTCCTATTTGCACCAATTTTGGAATTTTGTATTTTTTGCCAGAAGAATGATCACGGATGCGTTTTTTTTTTCTTTTTTGTTGTTGTTGTTTTTCCCCCAGGAGGGATCGTATCAACCCAGTGGTCCTTTAATTTTGCAAGAGGGCTCATTCGGACGAAAATAAAAGTTATTGTGCCCTTTTCAAGTGACCAATAAAATGGAGGGCAACTAGACCCCTCCCCTGCTCATTTTTTCCCAAATTCACCGGATATAAATATTGAGATGACCATTTTGTTCAGCATAGACGAAATATCTAATAGCTATGTCTTTGAGGACGACTTAATCCCCCACAGTCCCCGGGGGAAGGCTTGCAATTTGTCAACTTTGCCCATTGTTTATATATAGTATTAGCTATTGGTAGGTATACAGACGTTTTCGGGGGGATTTTTCTGGTGGGGGCGAGGGATGAGTTACGTTGGGGGATCTTTCCATGGAGGAATTTTTCCTAAAAGGGAAGACGATTTCCACGAAGGGGACGCTGCATATCCCAGCATTATTTTAAAAACGATCAGAAATTAAATTGAAAAAAATAAGTTTTTTCAACTGAAAGTAAGGAGCAACACTACAACTTAAAACGAACAGAAATTATTACGTATATGAAGCGCTTCGTCCCCTCGTCAATACCTCGTTCTTTACGCTAAAGAATTTTTACTAATCACAAAAGAGCCATTTATACTAATTAAACGGCCTGTGTGATTTAGGGGTCAATCTTAAAGAATTGGAACACAATTTTAACTTTAGCGGAAAGAGCAAGGCATTGACGAGGGGACGAACCCCCTCATATTACTTATATGAGGAATTTCGCCGCCTCGTCAATGCTTCGCTCTTTATGCTAAATTTCAAATTTTGTAAAATAATGACCGATATAAGCAACATTTTTTTTGTGTTATTTTCCGGCCAATCTTAGCATTTAATTTTGCCTTAAGCAGCTTCATATTTATGATTTTAATGTGATAATAAACCAAAGATGTCTTATGTCTTCGGCTTGTGGTTGTTATTAGATAAAAAAAAAAGTTTTTTCAACTGAAAGTAAGGAATACCATTAAAAGTTAAAACGAACATAAATTATTAAGTATATAAAGATCTTTTCTATCACCCATTTCAGTCATTTGGGAATTGCTCAACTTGTGACTCATATTTTCATAAAAATGGTTTCGACCTCTTTGGCCGTTTTGTTACTATGCCTTACAAAATTAGTTCCACAAATATTGCTAATTTAAGTTACGTGGGAGAATCTTTCCATGGAAAAAATTCTCATGGGGGAAGGCAATTTTCCATAGAGGGGGAGCGGTATTTCCCGACATTATTAAAAAAACTATCAGCAATTTAAAAAAAACAAGTTTTATCAACTGAAAGTAAGAAACAATAATAAATCTTAAAACAAACAAAAATTATTCCGTATATGAAAGGGGCTGTCCCTTCCTCAACGCCCCGCTTTTTACGCTAAAGTATTTTATTGTTTTATAAAGTAGAGTTGTGATAAAGGGTCAAATTTTAGCATAAAGAGAGGGGTGTTGAGGAGGGGAAAGCCCCTTTTATATACATAATAATTTCTTTTCGTTTTAAGTTTTAATGTCGCTCCTTACTTTCAGTTAAAAAAAAATATTTTTTTTATTTAATTTCAGCATCCAATGACGGATATCCTCGATACTAAGAAGCTAAAGATCATAATATTGAAAGATCTAAGTAATGCAGAAATAAAAATAAAATTATCAATGAAAAAAACCAATGGATAACAGGTACTTGTGTATTATAGAGACCTCAGTCAAGAATTGAAATTATGTCAATCCTAATGAAATATACCAAAATATGACGTAGATCATCAGAGTTTTACTACTGATGACGGTCACTGTATATGTGACCGAAATATCTGGTATTTTTGTGAATTTCTATCATCACTGTCTATTAAAAGGATTCTATCCCTATTTGAACTTTTATTTATTGACCAAAATATGATGAAAATATAATACTTTATTAACAAAATTATGGAACCCACAACAAAGAAATATGGAAAGCAGGCAGCCCAGAACGCATTATTTTAAATACCGGTACTTATAAATTATTTAGAACACACTCACGAAGTTTGCATTGTTTGATCTTAGTAAAGTGTTTTTTTTTCTCGCATTCGGTTATGATTAGCTTATTCTTTTATTAAATAAACTACGATGTAAGTATATTTTAATAAAATGTTTGATACATAGAGGTGGTTAGGTTAGGTATTTAATAGAATGCTTTCTGGGCGACATGCTTTCCGTAATTGTCTGTTGTAGTTTCCATAATTCAAACCTATATATTAAACCTCTATTTCAAACCTCTATATATTAAATATTTAATGAAAATAGTCCTAAATCATAGTTTTTCTCTTTAAGACTAAGCTAATTATAACCAGTTGCAGGCAGACAAACCGGCTATAATCAGATTAAGAATTTGAGTGGGGTCGCTATAATATATAAGCACCGCATAACATTTTGATTAAAACAAAAAAGAATAAATAATTTGACATCCAGCTTTTATTTAAATTAGCTTAGGGGAATAAAATTAATTTCTTTTCTAAAAATGGCTATAAAATATATCAAACGCTTCGGATATATTTCAGTCACTTTACTGAAACAAACTTCCTAATTATACATATAATGTTATGTTTTTTTTATAGAAGTTCCTAGAATAGCAGTCGTATAACTTTTGTTGGATATAACTAAAAATTTTAAACACTCTTTCAGTCTTTAGTCTGTCAGAGTAAGTTTTCCTAAATTGAAAAATGAGATAAATCCTCTATATTTATGTTTGTAGAATGTTGAAAAATTCAGCAAAATATTAAATTGAAAATTCAAGTGAATTAAAATAAAAAATAAATGAAATGCCATGATAGTTTGTATCCAAGTCATTCAGGAAAAACTTAGAAAGATGGATTTGGGACATAATGTATGGATAAATAAATATTTTTTTTCAGATTATCTCAGACATTTGGGAATCTTTTATTAATTTGCCAAGCTATCTATTATTGCAAATACATCGATTTGCCATTTTTATCATCAGTTCTGCTTATTCAAGCATAAGAGAGGTATTTTCTTATCGCAAGCACCGTTGAGGATTCACAAACTACCAAGAGAGGTTTTCCTTGAACTGAGGGAATATGGTGAACGGGGAACGACATTTCCCCAGCTAATGTGACTCTAAGGGTAATCTGAATCCACCTTATATGCATCAAGTTAATTAGTGCTCATAGGCTCTGGTTAACTATTTGAAGATGACTTTAAATGGGCCCCGTTTATTGACTTTGCTCTCTCTACAATTATTCTGTAACAAAATGGTAAAATAGAAGCTTGTACTGAATTCTATATTGGACTTAATTCTCCTAGTAGGAACAGTGGGCTGCGCGATAGAATCGGTTGCAAAATTTGCTTGTCATTTCTAAAGGTAGAAGAAATTATTGAAGCTTCAAAAATCTTATGAGCTCTCGCTATGTCAACGTGGCTGAATGATCGACAGATAGTTAGCAACAACGCAGAAGATGTAGTACGAGAATTTAAAATCTGTGATGAAAAAACTCTAATCAAGGTGCAGATGCGAAAATCAAATGAAGCTAACATTTTGGTATTATTCGGCATACTCCCTTTGGAACATCAACTGCTTAAATTCAAAGCTGTCGACAGAACAGTACTAAAGTGGCTCAAGTTTGCTCAGCCAGATCGTTGCTATAAAGTTAGAAGCCCGACTGCAAAAACAATAGACAGTCCACCTAATATCGGCTATGAGTAGCTACGTGCGTCAAAATATAAGTTCCTTCCCCCTTGATGCTACATATACCAGGCATTTGGCCATATTACTGCTAATTGCGGTAATCCAAAACGATGCTTGCAATTTTCACGTCTACTTAAAACCTCTAAAGTCTTAATGAGGTAATCCAGAAGTATGCCTTATGTGGTAAAACCGACCACCCGTGCTAAACGTAGAAGTGGTAATTTTTCACGAAGATATTGATACGATTTGTTCTTGACGAATCACTACCTAGAACATAAATGATTCATTGATTAACAAAACACCTCTTTTATGTCTGCTGATTGTCTGCTGATGGCTGATTGTAATGTGCAATGACTACAGAAGCATTTCCTCTCAAAAGAAGGGCTAGCCCTGCTGTTGCTTGTTGGTCTGGTTAAAGCCATCTTGGTGTTTATGCACTGTTTAATGGACGAGAAGACCTCCTGTGCGTTGGCATTGCTTCTGTGGAAGACCTCGTGTTGGCATTGCTCTCCTTATTCGTGCCGAATTTCAGCCTAGGTTGATTTTGTCTCCTGATCTCTATGTTCTATGATCTATGAACGCATTTTTAACTGCTAGACGTTGCTGGAATCTCTTCATACATGTTAACTCATTGCTCAGAGTAAAACTGACCACTAAAACTCAGAGCAAAAGTTCAACATAGCCTGTGGTAATCTAGCACGTGATCTGGTAGAATGACATAAACAAGACCTTAGTGTTATCGTTGCAGGCGATATGAACTATGACCTTAATGATGCTTAAAAACTTTAGTACAGAGATATTTCTTAGTTCATATCCTCAACTTATTGTCATGAATAAGGATCTGACATTTGCATACGTATATAATAGTGGGTCTCTATCTAATTTATCCCTCTTCAAGTGTTAACAGTACAATTGATACTTTATATAATTGACCTGTGTCAAATAGTTGGTTTAAGCAATCCTAGCATCCCGCTCAGCAATGATAATCATTGGTTTTGAAAAGAAGTATGGGAAAACAATAATAATTCCTACTTACCATTCAGTCTCTGAATAGATAATGTCTAAGATTAGTGCCCTACCACTTATTGCAGGATACCTCGGGTTTAAACTAGGCCGACATGTAGTTCCCCCAAAATACCTACTTTAATAAAATTATACACACGTCGAGAAAGGCCAAAATGACAGTTGTATCTACTAGAGAAGAGCGGATTGAACCGAAATACCAAAGTGGAACAAAAACACCAAATTTAGTAAAGCTTGTCGTCGGGCGCAGTTTTGGTTTCTGCCGTGGTGTGACAACAGTAGGCATAAAGTGGGTATAGTTAATGAAATCAGATTCTATAAAAAAAAAAAAATCATGAAATGTTTAGTTCAGCATCGGGTTATTATTATAAAAGAAAATACTGCCCTTATTAAAATACTTCTCTCCATATTTTAGGAATTTGTTATAAAATAATAGAAGTCACAAGCGATCTGATCTTCACAATACAGGCCCTTCAAAGAGCGAACTGGTTACTATACTTCTGACTCTCACCCTTTCAACAGTCCTTAGCGGTAAAAGGCTTTCCGGAATGAACTCGACAAGAGGCTTTCTAAGCCTACTCAAAGTCTAAATTTTATAGTCTTCATTATCAGTGTCTGTGGAACCATGAATAAAGCAAAAAATGAAAAACTCCAAGGGAGTTGATAACATCTGTAGCTTGGATCTTGTAAATGGTAGTATGATGTTTAGAGCCCCTAACCCTACTGCATCAAAGATTTTTTCATATGGCCTAGTGTCTCATTCATTTGGTATTCACATCAACACCCCAATTATCAAACAGAACCAACCTAGTGCAGGTCGTGTAGAAGAAAAATAGTAGCTCTAGTCCTTGGTAAAAATATTGAAATGTTGGGTATTGATAAGGTTAACTGTTTGTGTTATATACCCAGCGAGTTTGGTTCAAAAAGGGCAGTAATAGAAAGCATGTGAATCACCTCATTTGTGAGTGTACTAGCGAGTCTATTTTTTTTCGGGTTTTTATTTCTTGGTCTTCATAGACAGCTACTGTAGAGTGCAGATAATCGTGATCTTAATAAATCGATAATTCCTATTACCAGTAATTCATTTCTACCAAAAACTTTATGAAAAGAATAAGATTAATCTATCAAGCGGGACAAAAATTTCCTCCTCTCTTATCCCAGTCCAAGAAGGAATCCATCAAGGAGCTGTCCCTTCACATCCTTTATGCAGCAACAAAGTAGTTGAAGCTCAGTAGGAGGTTAAGCCTATTTTCCTGCACCATGGTCTAAAATTTTTAAATTATGGAAATTTAATACGTTATGCCTATTTAAATTATAATGATATTTCAGGTTCAAGTCGTTTCTTTCCAGTTCTGAAGTAAATTTTTGTGTACTGAATGGTTCATATGACAAAAATGGCCTCCTTCTTAATAATACTACAATTAATTTTCTTGTTTTCAAACGTATAGGAAATAATTTTGGCCCAGATGCAAAACTAGATGAGAAGACATCGAAACCTTCATTTTGTATTGTGCATCTTGAGCTAACTGTTGGTTATAACATTGCGTCGACGCGTACATCGTTAGTAAATGACGGTAAAGCTTACGGTATACTTGTGTCTTCGAAAGCTTTGTACAGTCAGCACATTTGAGCCCAGCTATTTTCGGTGACTGTTACACTTCATTTTCTAGCACTCTCTCCTTTTTAGGCCCTTTTATTAAATAGCAATAAACGTAAAATATACTCTTGCTTTTTCAGACTTTACAAATTTCTCTTGCACCTACCTCTCTGGAAGCATAATAGAGGGACTGGCAACCCTTATGGCATACCTGACCCATACGCCATTGTGCAGAAAAGATAAGAGATGCTCAGTGGGATTTTAGCGGGAAGTGGAATTTGGGATGTCTTGAAATATTGGTGTCTATTTGTTGTTTTTGTGTGTCTTTCTTTTGTTTGTTTTATCTTTTCTTATATATTACTCCTCTAGTGACGTGTGTCTTTTAGTGGGAGATAAAATTCATTCAACTGTTCAATTATTCTAAATGTTTTCAAGTACATATGGTCTAATGTCACCGTATATGTCAAGTCAAAAATTTGAGCAAAAAGTAATTCCTCCTTAATCAGTTTCTTCCTCAAAACGTTGTACACCAATTTTTCTAGAATCAATGTTTCAAAAGAATAAGTTGTAGATTGTATCTTATTTTTTCATTTCAGTTAGTTGAAAATTTGAAAACACATCCAAACAGTACTTTAGAAACTTTTGTTATAGGTAGTTCATTTAGTAAACTACTTGATATAAATTGTATTTCAAGATCGGCGTTTGATGACAAAACAAATTATACTCGTACTCTAGCCTTTATTCCAACATATTTCTAATTATTTATGTATTCATGAGTATTTTCACGCTTTAAACTTTGAAAGAATCACGTTTATTATAGTGATTAATTTAAAAAACATTTTCCACAAAGATAGTTTTTCAAAGAAACCAAATGAAACCAAAATGAAATGAAACCAAAAACGAACAGAATTTGGAATATATAACTGAGCATAAACTCAAACAGAGAAAAAGGTAACATGAGTAGTGATGACAACCTCCATGCCTTCTCAAGACCGGAACATAATTTGCGCTTTATTGAAAAAAAAACGAATGACTATATATATGTATTAATATGTTTTAATATACATATACTGATAATTATTCCTTACAGTTTTTAGTTTCCTAATTAATAAAGTCAAAAAAGTGAAACACTTAAAATGTGTTTCTAATTTGTTTCGAATGTATTAATATAATATGTGGTTAAAAATAATGTTTTAAACTCATGTAGCGTCAAATTGGCTAGTAGATTCGTTTCCATCTCGTACCTAAAACCTAGAATCGGTTTAGAATGTTGAAACAAAAATTGTTTCTATACTGCATGAAATATTTAGATATAAAGCAAATAAAACGCCAATGTCTGCTGGTTTAACAAGTATGTGAAAAATTCATCTACATATTAAACCCATTACAACTTAAATATCCCTTTTCATGTGTAACTTCAATTCACAATTAAATCTTTTTTAACGTTTAAAAAGAACTATTAACGCTACAGAATTGAAACGGAAGTGACCCTAAAAATATTATTCTTAAAAAATTGTATATTATTGCCTTTGTGGGGGGGAGGGAGGATAGGAGGCTATCATTTTTAATTTATAATACCTTAATTTCTTTGAATTGAAAGCAGGGATCCCAAAAAGATAGTTATTTTTTTCATTTAAAGCGGAGACGGAAGAAAGTAATATCAAGTTCCCTGGGAAACCATAAAAATATTTTGATACACCCAGGACCCCCCGTTGGGGCTTGTTCATTGTCTTTGGTATTTTTGGTTTTCTCTTAGGTAACTGGCCTAATTTCGCTTTAGTGTCCTCCCTTTTAATTAGATTTCTCGGATCTTATTGAATGATATGGCGAATCTATGACTCATTTCTCCAGTAATTTGAGGTGTATCTGAATAAATTTTGCCATTTTTGCTGTTCGAACTTTATAATTTTTAAATGATAATACTTCCAATTTCTTTTTATTGAAATTAGCAATGCTAAAAAGTTAATTATTTTTTAATTTAAAGC
>JAQQPU010016050.1:0-10575 GCA_029168905.1 Artemia sp. Kazakhstan ARC1039
TGAGTTTAAGAGAATCCTTTTCGATAAGATATAAGAATAAAAAAACGAGGCTTACTGCATGATATTTAAGAATAAATAATAAATAAACCACCATTCTCCAGACAGGGTCTTATATAAGAACAATAAATTATTTTAAGGTTTTGAATTGCTATGGAGAACCGTTTGAGAAGGGAGAAAGTTTTAAGGAGAAAACTACCTGACTTAAATAAGTGGGAAATGTGGGAGTTCCATTTAAGGTCGTTGTCCAACTGCACACCAAGCAGTTGGACCGTATTTAGATTCGGTATGCAAAGGTAATTATTGATAGGGGGCATATTTAAAAACAAAAGAAAATAACATGAAACTGCTTTTGGGTATGCTTAAGTTGAGTTTAACATTGACAAGATTATTCCTTAAATTGTTAATTAGTGAATCGAGTGTAACATTCAAAGTATTAGATGTTTGACAAAGGTTCAGTAATGTCAAATCATCTGCAAATTTAAAAGAGTTGTCAAAACTTGGTAAAACACTGTTAAAAACTATTAAAAATGTTAAAGGACCTAACTTATTCCTTGAGGTTCTCCACAGGAAATCAAGGAAAAATCTGACGAATCCCCGTTAGGGAGGACTACACATTGCTCACGGCCAGACAAAAAACTAGCTAACATACGTAAAACAAAATCTCTTGCACCTAAAGCTCTTGTATTATCTATAACTGTCTGATGATCCAAATTGTCGAAGGCTTTGCTAATATCAGCAAAAACAGCCTCAACGTTGGAACTATTCAACTCAAGATGTTTGAAAATAGTGTCAAGCATATAAATTAAGCAATGCCTGGTGCTATGATTCGGCCTAAAGCCAAACTGATTTGGGTTGATTTTATCATGGTTCAAACATCAGATAAAAAAAACTCCGAGGTTCACACAAGCCCATTTTTTTCATTTTGATATTGTTACTTTGATATCTGTTTTGTTAGTTTGATGAATATTTGATTTTTTTTTTTTTAAGTTTGATTTTGAAATAAGGAAGTTTTAAAAACATTAAATTTTTTGCAATCAAAAACGAACAAAATTTATTAAAAAAAAAACTCTCCGAAAAATAAGTTTTTCAAAGAAAAGTAAAGGCCATTTTAAACTTAAGCTCAGTAGATACAAATACCTTTTAATATTCAAACTCAAAACGACCAGAAATTACTATTAAAGAAAAAATGAAACCCAAAACGAACAGAAATTAAATAAACAATCATAGCAAAAACATACAACAAGTAATAATATAAATGAATAAATAGATCCCAAAGCGAGTAATGCTTAGATTGAATATGAATATCAAGCTTAAAGCGAAAAAAAATATTTTCCTATTGAAGTATAAATGAAACTAAAACGAACAGAAATTAAATAAACAATCAATGCAAACAAACATACAATAGATATTAATGTAAATTAATAAATAAATATTAAAACAAGTGAAACTTAAATTGAATATGCAAATCAAGCTTGAAACGAACAAAAATCACCACAAACAAGAGTTTGGGTATGACCTTCTTCTCTCACTGTAAAAGTCTAAGACCTACTGCGTCATTGGCACTTTACTGAAAACTATGTGCGTCTTGAACAGTCTTGGAAAGTATAAACAACATCAAATTGAATATTAGATGTATAATGATATTAATTGTTGAAAGATCCATCAGTTCAAGAATTTATTTCACTGTAATTGTATTTTTATTTTCAATACTGTAAGAACTGGAAAAAATATTTGTTATATAATCCGTTTTCAGTTAAGCGCCAATGACGCAGAAGGCTTTCGGTTTTTATGTACAGTTAGGAAAGGAGGCAGTATCCAAACACTTGTTTGTAGGGAAACTATATTCGTCTTTAACAACTTTAAAAAGGGCTAATAAATTAAACTGAATATTTGGTGTATAATGATATTAATTGCTGACTTAATACCCTTAGCCTTAGTAATACTGATGTCATAGTAGTAGTAGTAGTTGTAGTAGTAGCCGAGGTGTAATTTGTTATGATGCAGGGGGGGACAACTTTACCTCAGGCCCCAGTTTGCCCCCCCCTCCTCCAGCTGACATTTATCGTCTTCAAAATGTCAAAACTCAGATAGCCTATGTAATTCAAGCACCCATAGAAACAGATCAGGTTTCTCTAGTATATCATTGCCTTTATGCTACTGTGTTGCCCCTTTTTCATTTTTCACTATTATTTTCACTTGACTTTGGAAAATCGGCTCCAACTTTGCCCCTCCTCCCAAAATTTGGACGAAATTACGAAGGAGATTGGAAGGAGAACTGTGTCCAATTGCCCAAGGGCCAGATTTATCATCACTTCACACATGTCGTTTTAGCGATATTCTTTTCATTATTCAGGGCAAAAAATCATTTTTTGGCGTATATAATTAGTCAATAGTGGTTGCCTTTTTTTCTTTTTATAATCGTTTTTATAAAATAGCTTTGGTGTATTTCATTTACTGATTATTGTACTAGTTATGATATTAATTGGCATACTGATAATTTTTTTTTGTCCTTGAAACAACAATTAAGTAAATATGTGTGAAAAGGGGGAGTCAGAATATGATTATCCCGCCTAAGCAGAGGGTATCTTGAACGCATGTACAGAAGTGTGCGACTGTGCTTTTTAGCGTAGAACTCAATATAGAAATCTAATTTTCAGATAAGAAAGGTTACAAAACTTTCACTTTGGCTTATCTTCACCACAATTATGTCCTCCAGTTTTCTTTTTCTTTTTTATTGTTTTTCAAGGAACTTTGCTGCAAATAGGAATTACGACTGAAGTCCAATTCTCCTACTAAGGAGGCTACGTCAAATACAGTGTTTTCATATGCAGTTAGTCGTTTTTCCTGCTCACCTGTGAGTTTTAAACATTACATCACATAGGTCAAGATCGAAAGGACGTTGCTTCTGAAAAGGCGAAGTTTTAGCTAGAGCGAGTACTTTTCTGATCTCCAGACTGGTCGAAGTCGTTGAAATGCCGAGCTTGTCAGGGCTATTCGTGTTTTCAGCTATTTTTTGGAATCGCCACTAAATGAGGTGGTGCTTCCAAGATATCGGAAGTCGGTGACTTGCTCTGTGCTTTCAGTCCCCAGCTGGATATTCATCGGTGAGTTAGTGGTTGACATCGCTTTGGTTTCTGGGGGCGTTGATATGTAACCTAAACTGCTCGGCTCTTTTGACTAACTTGCATAAAAAGTCTTGAAGTTTTCTTTTGTTTTTCCCCATCAATCCAACATTGTCTGCAAAGTCGAGATCTTGGACTAGTCTGTCTGCAATTTTGATCCTGTATTCATCAATTTGTCTGAATATGTAGTCCACTATGAGAATAAAAGGAATGGAGACAATACATATCCCTGTTTGACACCTGTCATCACTTATATATATCTTGTATTTCCTTCGGAGGCTCTCACACAGAATCTGTGTCTTCGCACATTGCTATGATAAGGCGAACCAGCTTTTCAGGAATACCGTAAAAGATCAGGATCCTCCATAGTATTGGGCGGTCTATTGAGTCGAACGCTTTTTCAAAGTCGACGAACAATAGATATAGATGTTGTCTCCACTCGTTTGATTTTTCAAGCATGGTGCGCAGTGTGAGTATCAGTTCGGCACGAGATTTTTTGGTCGGAAACCATGTTGCTCCTCGCGTAAATGCAGGTCTAAGGCAGCTTGAAGTCTTGTCAGGATGATTATGCAAAAGTTTTCCGGGTATCGAGAGGAGGTTGATGCCTCTGTGTTTGCCACAGACTGTCGTGTCTTCTTTTTTGAACAATTTAATTATGGTTCCTGCTCTCCAGTCTTTGGGGACGTTTTCTTTTTGCCAGAGGAGGGAAAAGAAGCCTAGCCACACTGAAAGGGACCTGCGGATCGATGACTTGACCATTTCTCCAGATATACGGTCACTAACCGGAGATTTTCCATTCTTCAGCTTATTCGAGGATGAAAGGATCTCATTCGCCGTTGGCTCGTCTTCATTAATGAGGAGATCCGAAAATGGGCTGTCCGGAATATCTGGTGGAACAGAAAGGGACTGAACTGAATTGAAGTTATCAAGTATTTTGCAGTAGGTTGGATAGGTTGCATCAAGATGTGGCTAATTGTAGACAGAGAAAAGCCAAGACAGATAGTCCAAGTAATAGCGAGGCAAATGTTTAAATGGCTAGGGCACGGGTAAATGGCAGGAGTATGCGTTGTTTTTCTTATACGACACATACTTGTTTGTTAGTTTTTGGAAAGGCATGCCTGCCTAGAGTCTCAGGTATGCTGACCAATTCTGATTTTGACGGGCGGTTGAGAAGGCTTTTGAAGTAATCCACCCATCTATTTTTCCGGTCATCTGGATCGGTTAGCAGTCTTCCGTTTTTCTCTTTTACTGGTCCATCTTGTACGTTGGTCTTCCCAACGATTTCCATAGTTAGGCGGTACACAGCTCTCGTGTCACCACGTCGGGTTGCTTCTTCTGCCGTTCTTGCTTTCTCATTGAGGTGCTGTCGCTTGTCTGATCTAGCACTTTTCTTCACTTCTCTGTCTACTTCTTTATACGCTATGTCTTTCATGACATCAGCAGAGGGATCATTATTGGGTGTGCTCTGTTTTATTTTCATGCGGTCTTCGATCAAGTCCCATGTCTTCTGGGATATCCACTGTTCTTTTATTGACTTTTGTAAGCCAAGAGCTTTCTCAGCAGTTTCTGTGTAGTTCTGTTGTATAGTCGTCCAAGCGTTTTCCTCGTCTTTGTGGTGTATCAGCAAGCGCCTCGAATCTGTTCGAGAGTTTAATGCTGAATTGTCTCCTAACATCCTTGTCTCTGAAGTTCTCCACGTCGAAATTCCTTGGTTATTTGTTGGTTGTCGAGATCTGTTGGAGCGGAGTTTTAACTTGACTGTTGCTAAAAGAAGTTCATATCCAACCTGACGTTCGCACTTCTAAGACTCCTCACGTCTTTCAGACTTGTTCTCCACCGTCGTCGGATCAGAAAGTGGTCAATCTGATTTTTGACGGTTTTGTCAGGGGATGTCCCTATATACTTATGGATAGCTTTGTGCTTGAATAATGTACCTCCTATCAACAGGTCGTTTGACATCGTAAAGTTGACTTGCCTTGCACCATTTTCGTTGATAGTTTCAAGCCTGTGATGTCCCAACTTCTTGGGGCAATAAGATCTGTCCTGTCCAACTTTCGCATTTAGGTCGCATGTCAGGCAAGTGATGTCTTGGAGAGGGATGGAGTCTAGGACGGACTGGATGGTTTCATAAGAATTGTCTTTAGAGGCTTCATCCGCATCATTTGTTGGTGCATAGCAGATGACTAGTGACAGCTTTGCATGTTTAGATACAAATCGTGTATACAAGATTCTCTCGTTAGTCGGCTTCCACGAGAAGAGAGATTTTGCTGCATTTGGATTTAATATAGCTGCAACTCCAGCTGCATGTGTGTCTGCTTTTCCACTGTATAAATCTTGTTGATGTTTACTGCTTTTAGGTTCTTTTCTCCACAGCTCTTCCATCGTGCTTTGGTCACTACGAGGATGTCAAGCCGAAAGTTTTCACACTCTTGTAGAACTTGTTCAGTTTTTGAAAGAGCCGACATGGTCCTTACGTTCCAAAATTCGATTCGTACTGGTTTATTCTCGCTCAGAAATCTGATCAAGGGGCATACATGGTTCTTCATCACATTGGGATTTGATCTGAGGCTTTTCACTGACGTTTCTTTAGCATATTCTTTTTCTACGGGAGCGACTTGCGAGGCCACTGCTCAACCGGTTTCTTCGGCTCGGCTTGGGGAAAGGACGCCAATCCCTGATCGGGGGGCTGGAACCCCCGGTGCCTACTCAAGTTGCAGAGGCCGTTGTCCAAGTCTGAATCTTCCGCACTTTCACAGTTGTCCTCCTGTAGAGGATCCTCCCACGATGGTATCCTGCAGTACCATACAATTTAACCCATTGCTAGAAAAAGGTTCGCAACTAGCGGGACGTGTCCACACGCCGGTGGCCCCTGCTCAGTGTGCGTCAGAGAGGCCTTCTTCCTCTTCCACCTGTATTTATGACCCCCGGGCGAGGGTACCCTAGTTTCAATTATGGACCCCCAGGGGGTAGGTCCCCCTTGGTCCACGCCTCTCTTTATGGAGGTACCCAACATATCTGTAGGATGTTCCCCTATCCGCCAACTGGGGACACGCTGAGTGAACTGGGGAGGGCCCCTACTGCAGAAGGTGACTAAGTAGGTACTCAACAATGATTCGGCTTGGGTGTAATACTGTTTATAATTTTTAATTGTTTTTGGGATCGCTACGCCGTTGATGGTGCTTTTGTTGAGATTTAATTTGTTCTTCGAATTTTGCCAAACTGATGAAGCTCAGGTTCTATTCGATGTCTAGTGTTCTTTAGGCTTGCTTTTGATTGGAAATTAACTGTTTAGAAGTGGACTAACAATTTTAGAAATTTAGAGATAGTAAATTTAAAAACCAACAAATTTGAAGTCGAACTGACAAACAAGCAAAACTCAGAAGTAAAAAAAAGGCAAGAAAGGAATTTTCAAAAGTAAATTTATTTTCTAATTTTTTCTTTTCTTTTAACTGACCTAAAGTCCCATTTTTCTTAGTTTTGAGTCGTTTTTTTTCTTCGAGTTTAAATATCTGATGATAAACAAAAAAGTTTTATAACCAATATCAGCTATAACTCGCGTATTTGTTTTTTTTAATAACATTAGTATTTACTATTATATATGTAGATAGTATAAATAACATTAATCGATATGGATCTATATGTTTATAGATCCATTGGAACATTGTTCCGATAGATTTTAATGAACTTGATTTACCTTCAACAGATTGAGACAACGAAGCAGTCTAGTGACTCTAGACAGATTGAGAATCAATCGACTAGTGAAGACCTATTTTTTGACGCATTGGAAAGCTGTGATGAAGGTGAGGCTCAGATTTTTTTTTAAATACTGATTTGTCTTTTTTTAATCTCCAATATCCTGAAGGCAATCGCGGAAGATTCGTATTGGTTGTCCTTTCATCTTTCATTTTTAAGACGTGGCGTAAGTATTGCTGTCAATGTTGGCGGAGGATGTTCAAACAGTTCGTGGTAACGAACTGTAAGTAAGGAGCGACCCGGCTCATTAGTAACCGAAACCCTAAAAAATGGAAATTTTGATACCAATAGATACATGAAAAGAATCAAAGTTTTATGCTGATTTCAAATATATAAGTTTCATAAAGCTTAGTCTTACCCATCAAAAGTTTCGCGCCTGAGAAATTTTGCCTTATTTTCAAAAAAAGGGGAAACATCACCTAAAACGTACAGAAGCCTAATGAAAATCACACCATCAGATTCAGCGTATCAGAGAACCCTACTGCAACTGTTTCAAGTTCCTATCCTTAAAAATGTGGAAATTTGTATTTTAGCCAGAAGAAAGATCACGGATGCGTGTTTATTTTTTTTATTTTTTGTATGTTTTTTCCCAGGGGTGATCGTATGAACCCAGTGGTCCTAGAATACTGCAGGAGGGCTCATTCGAACGGAAATTAAAGGTTCTAGTGCCTTTTTCCAGTGACAAAAAAATGGAGTACAGCTAGGCCCCCTCCCACGCTCATTTTTTACCAAATTCACACGATCAAAATTTGGAGATGGCCATTTTGTTCAGCATGGTCGAAAAACATAGTAACTGTGTTTTTGAGGATGACTTAATCCCCCACAATCCCCTGGGGAAGGGCTACAAGTTATGAGCTTTGCCCAATGTTTACATACATATAGTATTGGTTATTGGGAAGTATACAGACGTTTTCATGTTTTTTTTCTGGTAGTAGTTGGTGGATTTTATCATTTAGATATCTACAAAGCCCTATTGCCTACCGCGGCCTTACACTAATTTAATAATCTGCTCTTTATTATTCATCCGGACAAAATACTTGTTCTCGTCGTAATTTTCATGAAAGGCTACAAGAAAGTCTTGACTTTGTGACGACGAAGTATCCAAATGCCGGCATCTTTATAGCAGGGGCGCCAACGAACTAAGTCTTAATTATCTGTGCAGTGATCAGAAGCTTAAACAAATTGTTGATTTCCCTACTACAAAAGGCGGAACCAATTTGGATGTTATTTGCACTAAAACCAACAGAGAGAAAAATCTAAAAAAAAAACAACAAACAAACGAGACTGTGGCCAGTGGAGAAAAAAGAAAAGACAAATGTAAAACAACGCGGATATTTCGCCTGTATCCAAACAAGGCGTCTTCAGCACGAAAGAAACACAAGAAGAACAGGATAAAAAAAAACAAGATAAAACTAAAAACCAATAAAACCACCACCAAAAAAAAAAAAAAATGTACAATTGGCGCAAACTGATCCACGTAGGGAAAATATGCTATTATAGAGTTACTTCAGTGAGGACACCAGAGTAACTGAGGAAAAATAAAAAAAAACTGTAAATTACTTTAATTATTCTGTTGTGAAATAATCCTTTTGTTAGCTATTACTGAAATAAATCGTTTTGGTCTAGCAAGTAAAATAGTCCCCTAGTGATTATTTAAAATCTTAACTCCCTTATTGACTGTTGATTCACTCTTTAGAAGGTTATCATAAATTGCAAAAACTTAATTCTAACCCATCTATATCAGAAAAATCTACTCTTTCGAATCAGACACTTCTTTCGCTTACAGCCCTTTGTAACAGAACTTCTTTTTACTTCCATTATAGAGGCATTTTTTATAGACAGAATGGGCTCTCCATGGGTGCCCCCCTTTCTCCAATACAGGCTGATATCTTCATGGAAGACCTTGAAGAAAGGGCTATTTTGCAAAGTTCTTGTAAACCTGAATTTTGGGTTCGTTTTAAAGATGATATTTTTTATTTATGGGAGCATGGTGACGAGTATCTGGGTTCTTTTCTTCACTTACTCAACTCCTTGGATCCAAAACTGAAATTTACTCAGGAATCAGAGATAGAGAGACGTCTTCCTTTCTTAGATGTTCTGGTGCAACGAAATGATTCAGGTTTCGAGTTTAGTGTCTATAGAAAACCCACACATAATGACCGTTACTCAAGTTATTCCCCTAATCATTCTCCTGCTGTGAAAAGAGGAGTTGTCACTTCTCTAGTTGATAGAGCATTGAAAGTTTGTTCAACACGTTTCTTGGATTTAGAGCTCAACCAGCTTAGAGATATTTTATTTGGAAATGGTTATCCAATTAGTTTAATAAATTCTGTAATTGCAAAACGCATTAAAAGATTATCAGATAGTTCCACAGAAAACACAAATCAAAGGGAAAATTTAGTTTATCTTGGTCTCCCATACGTTAAAGGGGTTTCAGACCATATTTCAAAAAATCTAAGGAAAAATAACATTTACACTTATTATAGACCCGGAAAAACTATCAGGTCCCAAATTTATCAAGGTTAAGACCCTATCCCGATAGGTGAAAATTCCGGTGTCTACAGAATTCCTTGTTCGTGTGGTCTTTGGTATATCGGAAGAAATGATCAGCGACTAACGGATGGATTAACTCAGCACTCTTGTTCAATTAATAATACACTTAAAAAGCGGAAAAAAACAGAAAATTTTGACTCTGCCCTTGCAGAGCACATTTTTGAAAAACCAGACCATACTATTTTGTTTAATCAAGCTAGTCTTATTTCGCATGACAAAGGTATTGTTTAGCACTACAGAGAAGCTGTTGAAATTTATAAATACCAACATTTAGGTCTAGCTTTAAACAGAGATTCCGGTGATTTAAGAATAAACGAGTCATATTTCGGTTTTCTCAAAAGAGAAGCCGATACTTTAGTAGTCCCTGAAATAAACCTTGAACCACTTTCCCAGTCATCTAATCAAACATGTGAACAACCCCTTAGGTCTCAAAGGGTGTCTGCAAGAAATGCATTAATTAAAATCCGAAATCAAATGACATAGTTCTCCAACTTATTTAATTGCTGGTTCGTTTTGTTTTTTGAGTGAATGAATTGTTTCCTTTTCTTGTCAGATGTTCGCTAGTATCCGTCAATGGCAGTTCATATTTTTTTGGATTTTGTGCAAATCGCGGATATTGGCGAATAACTCGCTTTTATGGTTGTTAGGTATTTGGTTTTAATTCTTTTAATTTTTGGCTTTTATTGGATTTTTATTGAATTTTATTGAATAACTTTTAGGGGGAAAGACCCCCTAAAAGTTATAGAACCTTAATGAAATTCACACCATCATATTCATTGTATCAGAGAACCCTACTGTAGAGGTTTCAAGCTCCTATCTACAAAAATGTGGAATTTTGCATTTTTTGCCAGAAGAAAGATCACGGGTGCGTGTTTATTTGTTTGTTGTTTTTTTTCTTTTCCCCAGGGGTAATCGTATTGACCCAGTGCTCCTAGAATATCGTAGGAGGGCTCATTGGAACGGAAATTAAAAGTTCTAGTGCCCTTTTTAAGTGACCAAAAAAATTGGAGGGCAACTAGGCCCCTCCCACGCTCATTTTTTCTCAAAGTCACCCAATTAAAATTTTGAGATAGCCATTTTGTTCAGCATAGTCGAAAATCTAATAAATATGTCTTTTACGATGACTTAATCCCCCACAGTTCCCAGG
>JAQQPU010016052.1:0-20408 GCA_029168905.1 Artemia sp. Kazakhstan ARC1039
AATAAAACAAGTGATTTTTGGACAAAACTCTCCCCCACCATCAAATTTGACGGAAAGTATGAAGTGGCTCTTGTCGACTGTATTCTCAAAAATACTTATGACATCCTGAGAAAGGATCGTAAATATGAAATAAAAATCAGACCGTATGATTGGCCACCACCACCAGGTGATCAAGAACAAATTCAAAAAATCAATTGGTTGGATTATCCATATATTGAATTACCCTACGAGGAACTCACCTGTATGAATGATTTATGTCGTTCTATCAATAAAAGAATTTCTGCCCGTAAAAAAGGAGCTTTTCATTTCAACTATTCAAAGGAGGAGGGCAAGATCTACATTAGTTCACCTATTGCCAGTGAAAAGGTTATTCTCAATGATAACCTAAAGGATGTTCTTGGCTTTAAGCTCAATATAATCAATGGCAAAAGTGCCGGAAACACTAATTTCATTTTCGCTGACTACCCGCCTGCCTTCTCCACGGATACCTGTATATTTCTCTACGCCTCATTTGTGGAAACATCGAGAGTCGGTAATTCAAATGTTCCCCTCCTACGAGTTCTTGAACGAAAAACCAATCAAGAACATATTCATCACTACAATATAAAGCATCTTCAGTATATTCCAGTAAACACTTCCTATTTGGAACTCTTTCAGTTAACATTAAGAACTGAGTTGGGTGATCCAATAGCAATTTCAAAGGGTTTGGCTGTGATTACATGTCATTTTCGACCCATCGTTCAACAGCAAGATGTCTAATAGAAAAGTGGTATTCACTTGTCCTGATATTGACTGCTATGTTAATACTCTTGGCCCAAGACAACAGGGCAATGGAATGGACTATTACAAGGGTCGTTCGTCAATGTCTGGCTATGGTCTTGGCAGCTGGTTTGCTAAGCTGTTTCGCTCTTCACTACCACTGGCTAGAAAATATCTTGTACCGGCTGCGACAGATTTTGCATCCTCTACACTATATGATTGGGGCTCTGGCAAGGATTTTAAAAAAAGTGCTACGGAAAATCTTAGGTCCAGTGCGCGAACCCTTGGCGAGAAATTAAAACAGAATGGTAAAGGTTTAAAAAGGTCAAGAAACAACGCATCACTCATCAGTCTCTACTCAGGACGGAAACGTAAGACATCCCTTTTGTCAAAGAAAAGAAAGCCAACACGTAGTGTAACCAGAAGGCCCAGGAAGAAAATTGTCAGATCGAAACTTGATTTCTTCTCCTAAAATGTCCTACCTACCACATAAGGATTCTCAACCTTCAATCACCGCCTCATTGAATCTATTCAATGCCGAAAATGTTGATGTGAGTGTCAAGCATGGATACTATGAACAATTCTATCCACTACAACCCCTCTCCGACAATATCCACTTTCAAATTTATTCCAATGAAGACTACTTCATAGATTTATCGTCCACATTTATAGATTTGCAAATGAAAGTCCGGAAATCCGATAATACAATGCCAGTTCGAGCTGATGGGATATCCTATGAAAATTGTATACTACATAATTTATTTCGTCAAATTAGTGTCTACATCAATGGCACGCTGGTGAGCACAAGCAACAATCTCTCCAACTATGCAAGCTATATCCAATTCATGCTGATGACACCCAAGTCATACAAGGAATTGAGAGGCGCCTCCAATGGATATGAATATATTACTAATACTGATAGTACAGATGCGCTTAAAAATGCTACAACTAGTGAATTACATCTAGTTGGAAAAATATATCATGAAATATTTAATATACCCCAATGGCTGCCGCCCAATGTTAAAGTGGATATAAAATTGACGCTTGCACCCTCCAATTTCATATTGAGAAAAGAACTTGCTGGCAATCCCGATGTAAGTCTCTCCCTCACCTCAGCAATACTACATGTACGCAAACAGCAGGTTATGAGTTCTGTTGCTTTGGCCGTGGAAAAACTGAGAGCCAATGGAAATAATATTAAACTACTTGTTCCTCATACAATCACCAATCAACGTCATATTGCCATGGGGTCACGCACCTTCACCGATTCATCCTTTATCAATGGTGAAATCCCCTCGAAAATGGCTTTGGCATTTGTAAAAAGCGCCAGTGCAATAGGATCATGGACTGAATGCCCACATAAATTCGAGATGTTTGGACTTTCATCTCTTGTGTGCAAAGTAAACGGTATCCCACTCTACAATCTATCTTTTGATAAATCCTATAGAACATTGTACGAGTTGACCATGCAAACCCTAGATCATGATTCGCAACTATTTGAAAATGGTATAACCGAAGATATGTTTGCTAAAACACATGGTATCATTGTATTGGATTTGTCTGGCACACAGGATATGAGTATAGTACGTACGGGGACTGTACGTTTAGAGTGTACATTTGCCAACCCATTGGCTGAGAGTATTGCCCTAATCTCACTAAATCAATATGAAACCTATTGGGAAATCACTCCCGAAGGCAGTGTTCTACTAGACTTGGCGCCATGAACACCAGTCAAATAATCAGTGTATTTAAAATGGACCCCTACATGTCCCAGTACAAATCCTATTGTCTACCCTCAGACTATCTTGGAAAAATTCAAAGTGCGAACAATACCTTGATTATTGTTAATAGCAGTCCCTCGACTGTGCTGACGGGTCATTGGCTGTGCATCTATCAAACAGTGAAGAATATCGAATTTTTTGATCCTCTTGGCCTACCCTATACATTCTACACACCACACGTCAGCAACTATATTGAGAGCAGTGGGAAAACTATTATTCAAAATCGAAAGAGGGTGCAGGATCTAACGACTAAGAGCTGTGGCTTCCATGCGCTACTATATTTTGTGTTCCGATGTCGTGGCTATACTTACAAGCAGTTTCTCCACATTTATAGTGACAATCCCCGTCTGAATGACTTTCTAGTGGAAAATATCCTCTCAGACCTATACAGTATTGATTTCAGTGCCCTAAGAGTAAAGTGCTTAAAAAATGTTTGTGAATTTGTTTATTAATAAAATGTATATATACAACAATGTCTTTAAATCTTCACTTTAGATTTCTTCATCGGTGTATAGGTAACTGTCGTGAACCACTAATGCTGGTAAATCATTTGGATTCACTGTATATTGATCTTGATTGACTGCAAAGTCGGGGTCACATTTTCTGCAGTACAATGTAACTTCACTCTTGTCATATCTCTTTGTATAGTCAATGATACTATTTGCATTCATATTATGAAATTCACGAGTTTCAATCTGTCTATTTGAAGCAATATCACATACTGTGTTTTCAAGTGGTGAATCACATTCAGTAACTGCCAAATAAAAATCGCTTGGTTTATAGTCATAGTAGGCAGTGTCGTCACAGCGATGACGTAGAAACCAGATTGTCTTGTTACCCCAACAGTTGAATCGTCGACCAGATTCCTCTTCCCAGAATAATTTAAATCCACGACGATACCAATCTCGTAGAAATAAACTAAAATCACGTTTAGGATTCTTTCCAATCATAGCGGGGTAAGTATTCTCCCACTGATCACATTTATCATTGTGACAATTGGAGCATAGGTGCCCGCTAGGGTGAGAGTCACACACCTCCTCAAGACATGAATTACATCCTTTAATTTGTACTGCATAGCCTCTATGTAATTTGCAAGGATTACATAATTTACACTTTTCATTATAGTCATCAATAATTGTACAATTCTCGCATTGAGTCCAACTGCCAAGAGTGTACATGCACAATGGGCATATATAGAACATTTTGGTTTCCGATGTCAACTCTCTCACAGCTAGAACGAAACTGATTGTCCTCGCGCCATAAATTCAAAGTGGAGGAAAGGGGAGAGGAGTAACTCTGTGACGTTGCCTCTTTCGAAGGAGGAGCCATCTACATTGGCAATGAAAGTATATCCACGATATCATTCTGACGTGTCGTGATCAAGATATCAATAAATTGAGTATAAGCATTTGAATCACATTTTAAAAGTTTCATACAATAGTCCAATGGGGATTATTCCAAATGGCGAGAAAATCATCATCTAAAATCAAATGTTTTTCTATAAACACTAGATTTGATCTAATTCTCTCTTTCTCAAATTTATTCATTTTTCAATCCTTTCACTCTGACTGCCAACTCTAGACTGACCAGAAAAGAAAGTTGGCTCGGAAACAACAACAACATTGACATTCGCTGAGAGTGTGTCCAAAACAACAACAATAACATTGACCCCATTAACCACGTGTTCTCTCTAATGACTCTATTCAAAACAACAACAACAACAACATTGACCTTGACATTTTGCCTCGGAAACAATAACAAATACTATTTCTGGATCATAACATTCGCTGAGGGCGTGCCAAAAACACACCTGGAGAAAGAGGTCATGGAGAAAGAGGTCATTGACCCTGTCCTCATTAAACTATGTAAAAAAGTTGTAGGTGGCAGCAGGGGTGAGCGATCGGAGATATTATGGCATCTCTACTACCTTTTCCCCAAACACATCCAATCAAAATTTTGATATAGCCATTTTGTTCAACGTAGTTGAAAGTTCTGGAAATTGTATGTTTGAGCAGGACACTCCCCCCACAGTCTTAAGGGTAAGGGTTATAAGTTTTGCCCTGGTGGCATATATGCTTCTTATGGAAGGAATGCTAGAATAAACTTCAAAGAGGTCTTATTTGATTGCAAATTGAAAGTTCTAGTTCACTTTTTAAGCTTCAAAAGATATCGGAGGGTAATCAGGTCCCCCCCCCCCACCTCTTTTTCCAAATGCATCCAATGAAAATTTTGAGATATCTATTTTGTTAAAAATAAATCAATGATCGTATAGCAAAAATTCCGATGTGGACACGACCGCCCAGGGCCCGGGGGCAGGCGTCGTTATAAGTTATACCCTTATAGGTCATTTGATTGGAAATTGAAAGTTCTAGTTCACTTTTTAAGAGTCAAAAGAGATTAAAGGGCACCTAGCCCCTACCCTCCACGCCCTTTTTTCCTCAAACCCATCCGATAAGAACTTTAAGATAGCCTTACTTTTAAATAGTTCAAAGAATATGTAACGAAAAGTCTGGGATCGACACAGCCCCCCAGGGCCCGAGGGCAGGCGTTATAACATATGGCCTGGGGGAATATATGGTTCTTTTTGAAGGGGTGCTCGTAAAAACTTCAGAGGGGGCTCATTTGATTGGAAACTGAAAGTTCTAGTTCCGTTTTTAGAGTCAAAAGAGATTGGAGGGCAACTAGCCCCCCCCCGTCCCTTTTTACCCAAATGTATGCAATAAAAATTTTGAGATAGCCATTAAGTTAAAAATTGCTCAAAAGTCAGATAACAGAAACTCAGGTGTCGTCACAACCCCCCAGGGCCCGGGGGCAGGCGTTGTAAATTTTGCCCTGGGGTATATATGGTTCTTATGAAAGGGATGCTCGTATAAACTTCAGAGAGGGATCATTTGATTGGAAATTGAAAGTTCTAGCTCACTTTTTAATAGTCAAAAGAGATCCGAGGGCAGCTAGACCCCCCCCCCCTCCACGCGTTCTTTTTCCAAACCCATCCGATGGAAACATTGAGATAGACATTTTGTTAAAAGTAGTTCAAAGGTCAGACAAGAAAAACTCCGGTGTCAATACAATCCCCCAGGGCCCAGGCGAAGGCTTTCTAAGTAATGCCCTAAGGACATGTATGGTTCTTATGAAAGAGATGCTCGTATAAACTTCATAGAGGGCTCATTTGATTGGATATTGAAAGTTCTAGTTCATTTTCTAGACTCCAGACTCACAAGAGTCTAGAGAGTTAAGGGCAACTAGCCCCCCCTCCTCGCCTTTTTTATTCAAACCCTTCCGCTTCAAATTTTGAGATAGCCAGATTTTTGGAAATTGTTAGAAAAATTAGATAACAAAAAATCCCCCCAGGGCCGGGGGGATGGGCGTTGTAAGTGTTATCCTGGGGACGTATCACCTCCTTCTCACTGTAAAAGTCTAAACCCTACTGCGTCATTGGCGCGTTACAGAAAATTATGTGCGTCTTGAACAGTCTTGGAAAGTATAAACAACATCAAATTGAATAATTGATGTATAATGATATTAATTGTTGAAAAATCCATCAGTTCAAAAATTTATTTCACTGTAATTTTATTTTTATTTTTAATGCTGTAAGAACTGGAAAGAAATTATATGTAAAATAATTCGTTTTCAGTTAAGCGCCAATGACGCAGTAGGCTTTTGGTTTTTATTTACATTTAAGGAAGGAGGTAGTATCCAAACACTTGTTTGTAGTGAGATTATATTCGTCTTGAACAACTTTAAAAAGAGCTAATAAATTAAACTGAATATGACGTAGATAATTTCGGAGACCATACTGCCTTTCCATGACGATAAAATAAAAGTTCAGAATAGGGGTAAAATCCTTTTTAATAGACGGTGTATAGAAATTCACAAAAATACCAGATATTCCGTTCACATATACAGTGACCGTCATCAGTAGTAAAACTAGAGTTTTACTACTGATGACGGTCGCTGTATATGTGACCGAAATATCTGGTATTTTTGTGAATTTCTATACACTGTCTATTAAAAAGGATTTTATCCCTATTTTCAACTTTTATTTTAAACTGAATATTTGATGTATAATGATATTAATTGCTGAAAGCTCATCAGTTCAAAATGTTACTATAATTTTAATGTTTTTCTCTTCAATTTTAAGTACAAAAGAAAATATTTGTCATAAAATTGGTTTTCAGTAAAGCGCCAATGACGCAGTAGGTTTTAGACTTTTACATTGAGAGATGGAGGTGATACCCAAACTCTTCTTTGAAGTTATTTCTGTTCGTTTCAAGCTTTATTTGCATATTCAATTTAAGTTTCAGTCGTTTTAAGATTTATTTATTAATTTACATTAATATCTATTAAGTGTTTTTTTGCATTGATTGTTTATTTAGTTTAAGTTCGTTTTAAGTTTCATTTATACTTCAACAGGAATGTTTTTTTTCGTTTTAAGCTTGATTTTCATATTTTAATCTCAGCATTACTCTCTTTAAGATCTATTTATTCATTTATACTATTATTTTTTGTATGTTTTTAGTCATGATTGTTTATTTAATTTCTGTTCGTTTTGGGTTTCTTTTATTGTTTAATAGTAATTTCTGGTCGTTTTGAATTTGAATTTTAACAGGTATTTGTATCTGCTGAGCTTAAGTTTAAAATGGCCTTTACTTTTCTTTAAAAACTTATTTTCGGAAAAATTTTTTTTAGTTAATAAATAATTTATAATAAAACATTGGAGCCGTATGGCCTTTACTATAGGCAACGCTATAGCGTTGCCTCTGATATATCCTTATCTCCATATTTTTTTTACGTACGGAAGTCTAGCTTAAGACACATATAAACGAACATGACTGTTTTCGCCTTAACTTCCCAAAACTTGCCTTAAATTTCAACTTCAACTTGTGTCATTTGGGTTTAAGGCGCTTTTTAAAAATGTTTCTGCCATGCTATCCGTTTTCTTCCAAAAGCAACTCCCAAATGAATAGCATAATTTTCTATGCTCCCTGAAGTATAATTTTATTATATTCTATAAACTAATAATAACTACGGCCAGGGTTACACCAGTGGCCACTAGGGTGCCTCCCATGGCGTTTATTTTAGGGCCCTCAAACAGCTTAATAATTTTAGACAAAAAAAACAAAAAAAAAAACAAAAGAAAACTTGGGAATAAATGCGCAATCATAATTATCACTATTGGAGATTTTGTTTTCCGCTATCTTTGTACAAAGTCTTTATTAATAGATTCTGGCTGCATACTATTTCCTATGAATAATTTCGAGACTTGATCCTTTCTTTTATAATGAGGCCGTAGCTAGGTTGTACACCCTGAAGTTAATGTAAACTCCTGCCGCAATTCATTCCCATTACTACTTTTTTTTCCAACTGTAAATTTTTTTTTTACTAATTTGATGCCATTTATTTCATCGCGACAAAAAATCTTACGCTTGTGACTCTATTTATTCTTTAAAAATGAAATTTTGACGACATACTGGTCGCAAATTTTATTATAGCCTTAATTGCGATGTTATTTGCCGAAGAGAGAGAAAAACAAATTTTGTTTGGCAAGCTACCTTGCTTTGCCTACGGTTGACCTCAGTCTGTGGTTTCTTAATAATTTCTAATCTGGGAACATTACATGAAGTAAATTTCGATTCATTTCCCTATATTTCATTGTTGAGTTGATATGACTGTTTAAATTAGTTTTTAAATCAATAATCTTTTCACGTTCTGTTCATCACTCGTTAGGACCGCTGGTAGTTGGAGTAGAGTAAAATTTAATCTGCTACTCTGGCTGTAACCGTCTTCATTTTGTGGTGAAATTCTCCGTTTTGTGTCAAATTCTGTTTGTGGATGAATGTAGTTATTTTTGGATATTTTTATTTCTTTAAGGATATAATCACTCTTAATTCTTTTTCGTTAGTTTTTACTTTTCTCTTCTATATTTACAATTTGTATATATATATTCATTTATATATTCAACTTCTTTCTATAAATAATTATATATTACTATTAAGGTATTGTATTTTCGATATCAATAGATATATCAAAAGGATTGCCTTATTTTGCTGGTTCCAAATATAAAATATTTATTAAGTTTAGTATAACCGGTATAAAGTTAAGATTCTGAACATTATTACTCTAGTATGAAATTATTACATTATTACATTATTACTATAGTATGAAACTGTGACTCATATTACTCTATGCACTCATAGCCACAAAGTTAGTCTCAGAACGCCTTATAATGATTCGGCTGCAAGCGAAAGTACAAAACATCACCGTCATCCAAGTGTACGCCCCGGACTCCTCAAGACCTGATGAAGAAGTTGACAACTTCTATCAACAACTTCAGTCTCTAGCTGAGGAAGTCCCAAAGAAAGATCTCCTCGTAGTAATAGGTGACTTCAATGTTATAGCCGGAGAAGCCACACAGCCTAACAGTGATGTCTTAGGTAGATTCGGTCTTGGGAGGCGAAACGCACGTGGCGAGTGTCTACTTGAGTTCTGCTGGGATAATGATCTCTTTATTACGAACTCAATGTTCAAAATAGAAAGAGAAGAAAGGCAACTTGGATATCTCCAGATGGAAAGACGAAAAATCTGATCGATTATGTCCTCATCTTAAAACGGTGAAGTCATCTGTCACAAATACCACCTCCTTTCCTGGAGGAGACTTTGATTCAGATCATGTCCTTGCAATGAGCGCATTGGCAAAACTCCTACTAAAAACCCTTCCTTTAAAGAAAACTAAGATCCCAAGATTCCGCACTGATAAACTGAAAGAGCCCACCATATACACCACATTCCTGCAGTCACTAGAAGAAAGTATTGGTCCTGTACTTGAGTCATTCCCGTCGACCATAACCCCTGACATTTTAGATGCCCTAGTTGAGAAACTGAAAACAGCACTCATAGATACAGCTAACGAAATCTTAGGTCACAAACCTAAAACAGAGAAGCCCTGTATCACAGAAAATACCCTAGATGCTTGTGCCCAAAAGCGACAGGTTTGCAACAAGGAGGACCGAGAAAGTAGGGACATGTATAAGCGGATACAGCGGACGGTAAACAAAAAGATTCGGACAGCCCTCAGAGATTATATACGGGAGAAGTGCGAGTCCTGCGAGAAGGATTTCAAATCAGGAAACAGCCACAGAATGTACTAAAGAGTCAAAGAATTCTCCAGGAAAAAGTCCACTATCGCTGCTGGTGTCCTGGACAAGAGCGGTAAGCTCCTCAGTGACAGCGAGGCTATTAAAGACAGATGGAAAAAACCACTTCGAAGAGAAACTGAATCCGCTGCTTACCTGCAACCCTACTGTGCTATCAGGATTCCCCAAGTTGGAACGCAACCCTAGCCATCCACCTTTACTAAGTGAAGTAAAAGAGACCATTCACAGTCTCAAGAACATAAGGCCCCGTGTCCTAATGGTATCCCTTCCGAGCTGCTTAAAGTTGGGTCTCCTCTGCTAGAGGACCTACTAAATAAAGTGGCTGTCGCCGTGTGGTCAACAGACCATTCCCCAAAAGCATTGGCGAAGTCAGTCGTTGTGCCGTTCCACAAGAAAGGCCCAAAAAAGGACTGTGAGAACCGGTCCAAAAGCCTTACAAGTCACCCAGCTAAAGTCATAACAAGGGTCCTTCTAAACCGAATCAGAGCCATAACAGACCACATTATCAGCGACTAACAGGCTGGTTTCTGTCCTGGACGGTCTGCGACCAACCAGGTCTTTGTAGTGAGGAAACTCACAGAAAGGTACCTCGAATCTGGCAAAGGAATCCTCCAACTATTCATTGATTTTAAGCAGGCCTTTAATCTAGTATGGCGAAATGGACTTTGGTATATACTAGCCCACTATGGCGTTCCTGAAAATATAGTCAACATAGTCAAAAATAAGTAGGACAATTACCGTAGCTGTGTCCAGACCCCAGAAGGCCGAACAGAAGAGTTCGCTACAACTTCGGGTGTGCTACAAGGTTCCATACTTTCACCGCAATTTTTCAAGCTCTTTTTTCATGCCATACTGTCCCTGCTTGAGAACAATGTAGAGGTGATAGTTAACGGTAAAAACATCGATACTCCAGCTTATGCTGACGAATTCAACAAGCTAGTAGAAACTGAGTACAGTATACAAGCCCAAGCCTAGGAAATTGAAACAGCCACAAATACCTTTGGTATGCTCATAAGCCCAAAGAAGACCAAAGTGATGCGCATCACAATAGACCCAAACCCATCCCCTGTTCATGTCGTAGTAAGTGGCGCAAAAGTCAAACCGGTGACCAGGTTCGTGTACCTAGGGGGCCTAATACCATCAGACAACAGCTGCTCCAACGACATAAAACGAAGACTTGCCTTAGGAAGTGCAAGCTTCAAGAGGCTACTATCCCTTTTTAAAAATAAACTCCTATCAATGCAACTGAAAATTCGACTTTTTGACTCTCTAATCATACCTGTTGCCATGTACGCCAGCGAAACGTGGACACTGAAGGTCGAAGATGAACGCAGAATTTCGGATTTTGAGACAAAATTCCTCCGACGCATTACCGGAATCACATACCAAGACAGAGTCTCGAACGAAGACCTTCAGAAGAAGCTGAAACGGTAATCTACTATTCACCAAAAAGTGCGCCTGCAGCAAATTAGGTTGCTGGGCCGCATACAGCAAATGGAGAACTCGCGCCTGCCAAAAGTTGCCTTCGAAGGAAGGGTTCACGGTAGCCGCCCACCTGGGAGACCTAGGACGAGATGGCGTGACAATTTGGGAAGTGGCCTCTTATACTTTCTGAGACAAGCTGACGACCGGGCTTTGTGCAGGAAACTGATCCAAGAGTGTGTGAAGGATATGGCCCCAACGCGACCCTTGAGGACCTCCGGGACATAAGTCAAGATTATTAAGATATTAGTGCAGAAACGTTTGCCCAGTTGAAAATGGATATTTTCAATTTTTTCTAAAACCATTTTTTTTTCTTCCTTTTTGGCTATACTAATTTAATCAATTGTTAAACGTCTTTGAGCTGCTTGCTCTCCCTAAATGAGTTCAATGTTTTTCTTTAGGGTTTGAAATTCCCAATTTTTCTTTTCTTCTTATTTTCACTATTTTGTCTATTCGACTAAGCTGTACTGATTTATAATTAGACTAGACGTGAGGGTGGTTCGTCATTGAGTAACAGTAAGAGTGGACCAGAATGATCAATATTAGCTATCCAAAAGGATTTATTGCCTTATCTGTTTGTCCTAATGTGGACTTATATTCTATGTAAACAAGCATAACCATTTTCATATACTGCCCTGTTTTACATCTACATGGCTCTAAGGCAGCCATGTTTAAAATTTAAATTTGAACATTCTTGTGACGCATCTCGTGCCGGTGGTTCAGAACTTCAACTTTTTCTAACACTATTGTTCAGATGAAGGTCCTTTCACTTAGGCAGCGCTATCGCGCTGCCTAAGTAAAGAACGATGTGGGCACAATGTTTTTTTTTCCTCCATAGCCGGGCACTTCGTATCGAAGGAGTTGTCGTAGAAACTTCGAAAAGGGCTCATTCGATTGGAAATTGGAGTGGCTAGTGCCCTTTTTAATAGTAGAAAGTGATTGGAGGGCAACTAGCCCCCCCCTCCCGCCCAGCATTCCCCCAAACACATCCAATCAAAAAATTGAGATAGCCATTTTGTTCAGCGTAGTTGGTTTCCAGATAGAAAATATGTTTTTGAGGAGGACACTTCCCCACAACCCTCGGGGAAAGGGTTTTAAGTTATGCCCTGAGGGCATACAAGAACGATGTTGGCACAATGTATCATTTATTATTTGTTTTCCTTTAGAGCAGGGCACTTCGTATTGAAGAAGTTATCGCAGAAACTTCGAAAAGGGCTCATTCAATTGGAAATTGGAGTTGCTAGTGCCCTTTTTAATAGTCAAAAGGGATTGGAGGGCAACAAGCCCCTCCCCCTACACCCATCATTCCCCCAAAAACATCCAATCAAAATTTTGTGATAGCCATTTTGTTCAGCGTAGTTGATTTCCAGATAGATACTATGTTTTGAGGAGGACATTCCCCCAAAACCCTTGGGGTAAAGGTTTTAAGTTATGCCCTGGGGGTATATACGGTTGTTATAGAAGGCGTTGTCGTAGAAACTTCAAAAAAGGCTCATTCGATTGGAAATTCAAAGGGCTTGTGCCCTTTTTAATAGTCGAAACTGATTGGAGGGTCACTAGCCCCCCCCCCCACGCTCATCATTCCCCCAAACACATCCAATCAGAATTTTGAGACGGCCATTTTGTTCAGCGTAGTTGATTTCCAAATAGAAAATATGTTTTTGAGGAGGACAGACCCCCACAACCCTCGGGGCAAGGTTTTTAAGTTTTGTCCCAAGGGCATATAAGAATAATGTTGGCACAATGTATCATTTATTATTTTTTTCCTTTAGAGCAGAGCACTTCGTATCGAAGAAGTTATCGTAGAAACTTCAAAAAGGGCTCATTCAATTGGAAATTGGAGTGGCTTGTGCCCTTTTTAATTGTCGAAAGTGATTGGAAGGCAACTAACACCCCTTACACACCCACCATTTCCCGAAACACATCCAATCAAAATTTTGAGATAGACATTTTGTTCAGCGTAGTTGATTTCCTGATAGAAATTATGTTTTTGAGGAGGAAACTCCCCTATAGCCTTCAGGGCAAGGGTTTTAAGTTATGTCCTGGGGGCATATAAGGTTTTTATAGAAGGCGTTGTCGTACAAACTTCAAAAAAGGCTCATTCGATTGGAAATTCAAAGGACTAGTGCCCTTTTTAATAGTCGAAAGTGATTGGAGGGCAACTAAGCCCCCTCTTACGCCAACCATTTCCCCAAAAACATCCAATCAAAATTTTGAGACAGCCATTTTATTCAACGTAGTTTTAAGTTCTGTAAATTAGGTCTTTGAGGATGACAACCCCCTCCCAGCCCTCAGGACAAGGGTTATAAGTTATTCCCTGGGGGTATATTAAGTTTCTATGGAGCGAGTTGTCGTAGAAACTTCAAAAAGGGCTCATTCGATTAGAAATTGAAATGGCTAGTGCCCTTTTATAATAGTCGAAACTAATTGGAAGGCAACTAACACCCCGTCCACGCCCACCATTTTCCCAAACACATCCAGTCAAAATTTCGAGATAGCCATTTTGTTCCATGCAGTTAAAGTTCAGGAAATTATACCTTTGAGCAGGACACTCCCCCACACAGTCTTCAGGGCAAGGGTTATAAGTTATACCCTGGGGGCATATAATTTATAGTTTTTATTGAAATCTTTGTCGTAGAAATTCAAAATCTTTGAAATCTTTGTCGATTGGAAATTCAAAGGTCTAGTGCCCTTTTTAATAGTCAAAAGTGATTTGAGGGCAACTAGCCCCCCTCTATCGCTCACCTTCTCCCCAAACACATCCAATCAAACTTTTTAGATAGCCATTTTGTTCAGTGTTGCGGATTTCCAGATAGAAATTATGTTTTTGAGGAGGACACTCCCAAACAACCCTTAGGGCAAGAGTTGTAAGTTATGCCCTAGGAGCATATAAGGTATTTATAGAACGCGTTGTCCTAGAAACTTCAAAAAGGGCTCATTCGATTGGAAATTGAAATGGCTAGTGCCTTTTTAATAGTAGAAAGTGACAGGCAGGCAACTAACACCGCTTCCACGCCCACCATTTCCCCGAACATATCCAATCGAAATTTTTAGATAGCCATTTTGTTCCACACAGTTTAAAGTTCAGGAAATTATACCTTTGAGCAGGACACTCCCCCCTCAGTCTTCACGGAAAGGGTTATAAGTTATGCCCTGGGGGCATATAAGGGTTTTATAAAATTCTTTGTCGTAAAAGCTTGAAAGTTAGCTCATTCGATTGGAAATTCAAAGGGCTAGTGCCCTTTTTAATAGTCGAAAGTGTTTTGAGGGCAACTAACCCCCCTTCCAACGCCCACCTTTTCCCCAAACACATCCAATCAAAATTTTTAGATAGCCATTTTATTCAACGTAGTCGAAAGTTTTAGAAATAAGGTCTTTAAGAATGACAACCCATCCCCCCCCCCCCCAACCCTCAGGGCAATGGTTGTAAGCTATGCCCTGGAAGCATGTAAGGTTATAGAGGGACAGGCTATAGAGTATTCACTTGTAGTCATGGATACCTTAGATTACGACAATAAAATTTATTCACACTTAAATGACACAAATACATATACTCCCATGAATCACGACCATACTGATAAGTTTGCGAATAAAATTATAACCGAATTAAAGAATCTAAAACAAAATGGCAAAATCACCCCACAATTGTAGAATAAATTTCTTCCCCGAGGGAGCTTTTGCCCAAAGTTTTACGGTTTACCGAAATTACATAAGCAAGCTATTCCCTTAAGGCCAATTGTAGCATGTACGAAAGCCCCTGCTTCCAATATCGGAAAGTGGTTATGTACAGCCTTCAAACCGTTACTTTATTCCCAAAAATCGTACATATGTAATTCGTTAGATTTAGTAGAAAAACTTAAAAGTGCATGCATTTCAGAAAATACAATAGTAAGTAGTATTGACATAGTTTCTATGTACACAAATATTGATGTAGCAATATCTGAGCAGTTATTAAAAATGAAATAGAAGAAAACTATCAATTAATTGAAGATTCAACAACAGGAATAGATTGTGAGGTTTTAATGTCCCTAGTCAAAATTAGTAATAAGTATTCAATGTATTTTCAGTTCCGTAATTCTTTTTATCAACAAAAAAATGGTCTCCCTATGGGTGCGCCGTTATCCGGGTTATTAGCGAACATTTGTGTAGAACACCTTGCAAATTGGGCCTTAAATTCATATTTTTTAAAACATGTCTATTGGGGACGTTATATGGATGATGTAATATCGCTCTGGAATTATTGGGAAAATGAACTTAGGGGCTTTCTAGATTACCTTAATACATATGACCGAAATTTACAATTTACCTTAGAAATTGAAAATGCAAATAAATTACCGTTTCTGGATGTTTTAATTATTCGTGACATTGATAAACTGGATTTTACAATTTACAGTAAACCCACACAAAATAACAGATATCTACATTTTAAATCCAATCACCCCCCACAAGTTAAAAGAGGTGTTGTTACATCTCTTGTTGACCGTGCCCTAAACATTTGCTCTGAATCTTACATCACAGATGAACTAAATTTTATTAGAGACATACTTTTTGGAAACGGTTATCAAATTGTCTTTATTAACAATACAAATAGCCAAAGATTGGCAAGACACTCCCGTAAAATTAAGGGTCTTTTGCAATGTGAAGTTCCCGTCTAGCCCTCAAATATAATTTACCTTCCATATATTCCAAAAGTCACTACAAGTTTAAAAAAAGTTTGCACACAAAATAATTTTTATGTCGTATTTACAAATAATTTTAAAATCATGAATTTCTTAAATTCTGGTAAAGATATAACCCCAGTTACTCGCCAAAGAGGGGTTTATCAAATACCATGTGACTGTGCCCATTTTTATGTTGGTAGAACCCATCAAAATTTAGAAAAACGCCTAAAACAACACAAAGAAGACATAACTAAAGCTTTAAATTCTAATAGTACAAATATTTCCTATGATTCTGCTTTAAGCAGTCACATATATGATAACCCTAGTCATAAAATGCTTTTTGAAGAAATTTGCCTAATTAGCAATGATTTAGACATAAAACATGTTGTTCGAGAGGCAATTGAAATTAAAATCAAAATAAATAGTAATATTTCTTTAAACAGAGATTTGGGGGAATATTCACTTAATGCCCTATAAACAAATTTAATTAAAAATGATTTAACTAATTATATTAAAAAAAACAGTAAATAACTCCACTCAACCTGTTACGAATAGACCATCTAGGCTGGCTGCCAAGAAGGCTAGATTAGCTTTAAAAGCTTGTCTGTAAGTATTTTAATTCCATTTGAATGAATTGTTCTCTGTCCACTTCGTTTGGAGTACCAGTCCTGGTTGAACTTCCTTGAAGTAATGATATTAGGGCTGTTTTAAAACATTTAAAAAAAACTTTCAGTTTTAATGATTGAATTTTAATGTAAGTTTCTTTTATATTGTTTTTTATTCTCTTCGTTTGTTTTGCTGAAGACGGCCCTTGGATATAGGAATCATTTAAAGTTGCGTTCCACTGTCTTGTATAAAAATTTCCCTGTTGTTCTACTCAATGTTATGATGGAAAGGCAGTGTGGTCTTCGTCGCTATTTGCGTCTAGCTTATGGGGAGCAGTTGACTTATGATATCTATTATTTTATTAGTTTAGGCAAAAAACATGCTAATATTATTAATCAACAAAAGTTTTTAGAATCTTGTTGAAATGAAAATCTTATTCCTAAGTCTTTAAGATATAAATTGCATTTAAATACCCGGAAAGAAGCGCAATTTGCGCACACATTACATTTAAAAACTCTAGTCCACATTATTAAGGACAAAAAACAAAAAACACATATTATTTCCTCAGAAAGAAAATCTCTTGAAAAATTTTTGTGTGAAAATCTGTCCACGGTTGATTATTCTCAGGTTGTACGATTGGAAAGGAATTTATTTAGTCACAATTTTCGTTTGTCTAGAGAAAGTCTTTATAAGAAATTGGAATGTCTGAGGTATGAATCTTCGATGAATCATCGTGTTTATGCCCCGAGGTTTACTCCTGGACCCGCTATTGTTAATCTCTCCTCTAGAGCTCTTGAACCTAAGGAAATCCAAACTCTTGAAAAAGGTCCAAAATTTTCTTTTCCACCAAAACAAGTTCCTGTGGCAGATATTGTTTCCTCCTTAGAATCTGCTTTGCACAAACACTACACATCCATTTCTAACCCAGATGAAGTGAGGTCTTATTTTATTAATACACTTTACGACAGCCAAAAAAATTTACATCTCATACTAATTTGACACCAGAAATTTCGCACGACATGAAAATTTTGTCTAATCTTCGCAAAGACCCTTCAATTATAATAACTAAAGCAGACAAGGGAAATTTACTTGTAGTCATGGATACCTTAGATTGCGACAATAAAGTTTATTCACACTTAAATGACACAAATACATATACTTCCATGACTCACGACCATACTGATAAGTTTCCGAATAAAATTATAAACGAATTAAAGAATCTAAAACAAAATGGCAAAATCACCCCACAATTGTATAATAAATTTCTCCCCCGAGGTAGCTTTTGCCCAAAGTTTTACGGTTTACCGAAATTACACAAGCAAGGTATTCCCTTAATTAAGGTGATCTAGAAAGCCCCTAAGTTCATTTTTCCCATAATTCCACAGCGATATTACATCATCCATATAACGCCCCCAATAGACATGTTTTAAAAAATATGAATTTAAGGCCCAATTTTCAAGGTGTTCTACATAAATGTTCGCTAATAACCCAGATAACGGCGCACCCATAGGTAGACCATTTTTTTGTTGATAAAAAGAATTACGGAACTGAAAATACATTGAATATTTATTACAAACTTTGACTAGGACATTAAAACCTCACAATCTATTCCTGTTGTTGAATCTTCAATTAAATGATAAGTTTTTTCTATTTTATTTTTTAATAACTGCTCAGATATTGCTACATCAATATTTGTGTACATAGAAACTATGTCAAAACTACTTACTATTGTATTTTCTGAAATGCTTGCACTTTTAAGTTTTTCTACTAAATCTACCGAATTACATATGTACGATTTTTGGGAATGAAGTAACGGTTTGAAGGCTGTACTAAACCACTTTCCAATATTGGAAGCAGGGGCTTTCGTACATACTACAATTGGCCTTAAGTAACAGTGGGTTTATTTTAAAAAAAAATATATACATCATCGATTCCCTGAAGCAATGCTTGTGCAGGAGAAAACCCTCCTAATAAATCAAAAAACCTAGAAACCAAAAAAAAAGAGAAAAAAAGGAGAAAAAAAAAACATAATTAGAGCTCAACTTACCGGACCCGAAAACCAACGAACCTCCAAACAACACCCAACAAAATTATAATAATTATAATCATATTCAGCTGCAACTAAACCCTCGTCTAAAACAAAACTTAAGTGGCGTGGAATAATCCATTCAAAATATACACATCAAAACAATGGTTCTTTAGCGACTTACGAAAATCCTGCAAACCCCCAACATTCCTCAAATCCTCTGGCAAACTCTCCCAAACTAACGGAACAACATGGCGAATTGAAAACCTAGACCTAGACGTGACATAGCTGGTCTTCGCACCAACTGAGAAGATCGTGTCAAATAATCGTGAATAGTAGACGCAAGACTAAACATTCCTGAAAAACATGATGGTAACTCCGAAGCTAAATATTTAAACATAAACAGAGCATTATAGAATACACATATTCCTGCCAACGGTAGAATTTTATACTCGCGGTAAAGATGCCTCACCGATACAGATAGGTCAATTTGATTACCATAAAGAACTCTAATTGCCATATTCTGTATTACGCAGAGCGGATGGAGGTGAGTTACGAATGTTTTCGACCAAACCATACAACAGTAAATGAGATATGGATGAACCATAGAAAAATACAACATTCTCAGAATTTCACACGGAAAAAGATACCTAAGTTTACGCATAATACCAATATTACGAGACAATTTGCTGTTAACAGATGCAATATGGTCTTTAAAACTAAGGCTTTCATCAATTATAACACCAAGGTATCTAGTACTAGTAGATCTTACAATAGTATGGTGCCCTACTTCTATACTATTAATCCATGGATAATGTCCAGTAATTCTACCATAAATAAAAAAATTTGACTTATTATGATTCAGTTTCAATTTATTTACTCGCATCCACTTTTCAATTGAAGAAATACCTTGTTTCAATATAGTCATCAACTCATTTTCAGTTCTAGCAGCTACAGTGAAATGGGCATCATCAGCAAAACATGGTAGAATTTCTTTATTACCGTAAGTATCAAGGTCTAAAGAACAAGACACATTACTTGAAGCTCTACAAAGGTCATTAATATAAACCAAAAACAATAAAGGGCCCAAAACGGAACCCTGGGGTACTCCAATCGAAATATATTCAATTTTAGATGTAACTCCATCCATCACGACACACTGAGTCCTTCCACTAAGAAAACTAACTATCACATTTAAAAAATCACCACGTATACCACTACTATATAGCTTTTGAACTAGTATATCATGATCAATAGAGTCAAATGCTTTAGTAATATCCAAAAATATCGAAGCTATCTTCAGACCCTTGTCTAAAGCATCATTAATAAAAGTTTTTAAAAACAAAACTCCATGCTCTGTAGAATGATGAATCCTAAACCCAAACTGACTAGAACTAAAAAATTGTCTTTTCTCGAAAAAACTTACCATCCTACTATGAATCAACTTTTCAAACACTCTAGAAATAAATGGCAGTAAAGAAATCGGTCTATAATCACTAAAACAATTCTTATCCCCTCCTTTAAATATCGGGATAACATTCGCGCACTTTAGACAATCGGGAAATATTCCAGCTTTTAAACAATTATTTATCAGTCCTAAAAAATGACTAGATATAACAGGTAATATCGACTTCAAAACCTTCAACGAAATAAAATCGACTCCTGCTGCACCATTTTTCATATTATTTATAACATCAAATAATTCATCAATAGTTACAGATTTAAGGTACGCAGACACATCACAATCTTCAGGTAGGAACTGACGAAAATCTCCATCTTGATCAAATACTGGCACCGATGATGACACACGCTGCCCAATAGTAGCGAAGTGATTACACATCTCATCTGCAACATTGTTATTACTAAACTAAACTAACAACAACTCATCGCAACACCAAGCCGCCTGAGGCCAACACAGCTACGCACGCTCCTCCTCCAC
>JAQQPU010016053.1:6573-20406 GCA_029168905.1 Artemia sp. Kazakhstan ARC1039
CCCCCCCCCCCACGCCCATCATTCCACCAAACACATCCAATCAAAATTATGAGATAGCTATTTTGTTCAGCGTAGTTGATTTCCAAATAGAAAATATGTTGTTGAGGAGGGCACTCCCCCACAACCCTCAGGGCAAGGGTTTTAAGTTATGCCCTGGGGGCATATAAGATTTTTATAGAAGGTGTTGTCGTAGAAACTTCAAAACAGGCTCATTCGATTGGAAATTCAAAGGGATAGTGCCCTTTTTAATAGTCGAAAGTGATTGGAGGACAACTAGCCCCCCCCCCCCCACGCCCATCATTCCCCCAAACACATCCAATCACAATTTTGAGATAGCCATTTTGTTCAGCGTAGTTAATTTCCAGATAGAAAATATGTTTTTGAGGAAGACACTCCCCACAGCCCTCAGGGTAAGGGTTTTAAGTTATGCCCTGGGGGCATATAAGGTTTTTATAGAAGGTGTTGTCGTAGAAACTTCAAAAAAAGCTCTTTCGATGGGAAATTCAAAGGGCTAGTGCCCTTTTTAATAGTCGAAAGTAATTGGAGAGAAACTAGCCCCCCCACCCCCACACCCATCATTCCCCCAAACACATTCAATAAACATTTTGAGATAGTCATTTTGTTCAGCGTAGTTGATTTCCAGATAGAAAAAATGTTTTTTAGGAAGTCACTCCCCGACAACCCTCAGGGCAAGGGTTATAAGTTATGCCCTGGGGGAATATAAGGTTTTTATTGTAATCTTTGTCATTAAACTTGAAAAAGGGCTAATTCGATTTGAAATTCAAAGGGCTAGTACCCTTTTTAATAGTCGAAAGTGATTTGAGAGCAACTAACCCCCCTCTCAAGCCCACATTTTCTCCAAACACATCCATTCAAAATTTTAGATAGCCATTTTATTCAACGTAGTTGAAAGTTTTGGAAATTAGTTCTTTCAGGAGGACAAACCCTCCCCCCCACAGCCCTCGGGGCAAGGACTGTTAGGCATATAGAGTTTTTATTGAAAGCGTTGTCGTAGAAACTTCAAAAGGGCTCATTCAATCGGAAATTGAAAGGGCTAGTGCCTTTTTTAATAGTTGAAAGTGATTGGATAGCGACTAACGCCCCTCTCACGCCCACCATTTTCCCAAACACATCCAATCACAATTTTGAGATTTCCATTTTGTTTGAAGTAGTTGAAAGTTCTGGAAATTAGGTCTTTTAGGATCATAACCCCCTCAGAGCCCTCAGTGCAAGGGTTGTAAGTTATGCCCTGAGGGCATATCATGTTTTTATTGAAAGCGTTGTCGTAAAAACTTCAAAAGGGCTCATTCTATTGGGAATTGAAAGGGCTAGTGCCTTTTTTAATAGTTGAAAGTGATTGGATAGCGACTAACGCCTCTCTCATGCCCACCATTTTCCAAAACACATCCAATCAAAATTTTGGGATATCCATTTTGTTCAACGTAGTTGAACGTTCTGGAAATTAGGTCTTTTAGGATGATAACCCCTCAGAGCCGTCAGTGCAAGGGTTGTAAGTCATGCCCTGGGGGCATATAAGGTTTATATAGAAAGTTGTTGCATAAATAATAATAATAATAATGATAAATGAATAATAATAATAATAATAAAATCATAGGCGCTGCCTAAGTAAAGAACGGGGACACTCGAGAACGAGACAAGAAACTGGGACTAAGTAAAGAGGAGGACACTCCCCCACAACGCTCAGGGCAAGGGTTTCAAGTTATGCCCTGGGGGCGTATAAAAACGATATTGGCACATTATATTATTTAATAATTTTTACCTTTAGAACAGGCCACTTCGTATCGAAGAAGTTGTCGTAGAAACTTCGAAAAGGGCTCATTCGATTGGAAATTGGAGTGGCTTGTGCCCTTTTTAATAGTCGAAAGTGATTGGAAGGCGACTAACACCCCTTCCACGCCCACCATTTCCCGAAACACATCCAATCAAAATTTTTAGATAGCCATTTTGTTCAGCGTAGTTGATTTCCAGATAGAAATTATGCTTTCAAGGAGGACAGCCCCCACAGCCCTTAGGGCAAGGGTTGTAAGTTATGCCCCAGGGGCATATAAGGTTTTTATAGAAGGCGTTGTCGTAGAAACTTCAAAAAAGGCTCATTCGATTGGAAATTCAAAGGGCTAGTGCCCTTTTTAGCAGTCGAAAGTGATTAGAGGGCAACTAACCCGCCTCTCACGCCCACCTTTCCCCGAACACATCTAATCAAAACTTTTAGATAGCCATTATATTCAACGTAGTTTTAAGTTCTAGAAATTAGGTCTTTGAGGATGACAACCCCCCCCCACAACCCTCAGGGCAAGGGTTATAAATTATGCCCAGGGGGCGTATAAGGTAATCATGTAACGCGTTGTCGTAGAAACTTCAAAAAGGGCTCATTCGATTGGAAATTGAAATGGCTAGCCACCGTTTTAACAGTCGAAAGTGATTGGAAAGCAACTAACACCCCTTCCACGCCCACCATTTCCCCAAACACATTCAATAAAGATTTTGAGATAATCATTTTGTTATACGCAGTTCAAAGTTCAGGAAATTATACCTTTGAGCAGGACACTCCCCCCACAGTCTTCAGGGCAAGGTTTATAAGTTATGCACTGGGGGCATATAAGGTTTTTATTGAAGTCTTTGTCGTAGAAACTTGAAAAAGGGCTCAATCGATCGGAAATTCAAAAGACTAGTGCCCTTTTTAATAGTCGAAAGTGATTTGAGGGCAACTAAACCCCCTCTCACGGCCATCTTTTCCCCAAACACATCCAATCAATATTTTAGATAGCCATTTTATTCAACGTAGTTGAAAGTTTCGGAAATTAGGTCTTTAAGGATGACAACCCCTCCCTCCCCCCACTGCCATCAGGGCAAGGGTTGTAAGTTATGCCCTGGGGGTATATAAGGTTTTTATTGAAAGCGTAGAAACTTTAAATGGGCTCATTCAATTGGAAACTGAAAGGGCTAGTGCCTTTTTTGATAGTTGAAAGTCATTGGAGAGTGACTAACACCCCTCTCACGCCCACTATTTTCCCAAACGCATCCAATCAAAATTTTGAGATATCCATTTTGTTCAACGTAGTTGAAAGTTCTTGAAATTAGGTCTTTTAGGGTGATAGCCCCCTCAGAGCCCTCAGTGCAAGGGTTGTAAGTTATGCCCTGGGGCATATAAAGCTTATATAGAAAGTTGTTATAGAAATTTCAAAAACGGCTCATTTGATTGGATATCAAAATTGCCCCTTTTAATAGTCGAAAGTGAGTAGAGAGTAATTAACCCCCCTCTTACGCCCACCATTTCCTCAAAAACATTCAATCAAAGTTTAGAGATAGCCATTTTGTTCAACATAGATGAAAGTTCTGGAAATTATGCATTTAAGGATGACAAAGCCCCCAGAGCCCCAAGGGCAAAGGTTGTAAGTTTTGCCCTGAGAGCATATAAGGTTTTTATAGATAGAGTTGTCGTGAAACTTCAAATGGGGATCATTTAATTGGAAATTGAGAGGGCTAGTGCCCTTTGTAATAGTCGAAAGTGATTGGAGGGTAACTAACCGCCCTCTCACGCCCACCATTCCTCCAAACACATCCAATCAACATTTTCAGATAGTCATTTTGTTCAACGTTGTAGAAAGTTCTGTAAATTAGGTCTTTGAGAATGACACCCCCCCAGCACTCAGGGCAAGGGTTGTAAGTTATCCCCTGGGGGCATATAAGGTTTTTATTGAATCGTTGTCGTAGAAACTTCAACAGGGCTCATTTGATTGGAAATTGAAAGGGTTAGTGCCATTTTTAATAATTGAAAATGATTGGAGAGTGACCACCGCCCCTCTTACGCCCACCGTTTCCCCAAACACATCCAATCAAAATTTTGAGATAGCCATTTTGTTTAACGTAGTTGAAAGTTCTGGAAATTCGGCCTTAGAGAATAACAATCATCCTAACAAACCTTAGGGTAAGGGTTGTAATTTATGCCCTAGGGGCATATAAGGTATTTATATAATGCGTTGTCGTTTCCAAAAGGGCTCATTCAATTGGAAATCGAAAGGCCTATTGCCCTTTTTAATAGTCGAAAGTGATTGGAAGGCTTGACATTTTCATAGCAAAGATTGATGTAGGTATAATATATTATTTTTGTTGTTGTTGCTGTTTAGACCTGGGCATTTCGTATCGAAGATGTTATCGTGGGAACTTCGAAAAGGGTTCATTCGATTGAAAATAGAAAGGGCTGATGCCCTTTTTAATAGTCGAAAGTGATTTGAGGGCAACTAATCCCCCTTCCACTCCCACCCTCCCATGCACACCCGCCCATTTGCCCATTATGTTTAAAAACTAAATGTTGCCTTAAGATAAAATCAAAATGCACTGTGATAATGCCAATTCCCAAAAAGGCATCTCAGCAGTATCCCAAGAACAACTGAGGGTAAGCATAAGTGTATCCAAGCTGTCAAAGAAAGTAAACAGATGTTTTTACGAATGGTATCAAGTTTTCCATTTCAGGTCAACTAGAGGAGGTATGAAATTAAATCAAACAGTACTATTTGTGTCCAGATTTTTAAAAGAGTGTATATTATTAAAAATTGCTGAAAATTTTTTTTCAAGCATACAAATAGCAGGCCAAACTATAAAGTCTTAAAAAACGAAAAGATTTAAAGTATTATTTTCTTTTTCCCAGGAAAGCCTATTTCAATATAAAACGAACAGATATTAATTAAAAAAACTTTTTCCACAAAAACTCCATTAAACAAAAAATTAGCAAAAATAAAATCAAATAATCTACCAAGCGTGAATCTACCACAAATCAGCATCGATAAATAAATGAAACCCAAAATGAACACAAATTACAATAAATAACCGAGTCAAACTCAAAACAAGCAGAAATTAACATAAATTAGGCACAAAACACCTATGCCTTCCCAAGGCCAGAACATAATTTGCACTTTACTGAAAAAAATAGAAATGAATGTGCATTGTCAGTTTAATATACATATACTGATATTTAGTAATCAAAATGTCAATATTATTTGATTTATTAAAGTTATAAAAGTAAAAACAATAATATTTTTCCAGTAAAGTGCAAATTTTGTTCTGGCCTTGGGAAGGCATAGGGGTTTTGCGCCCAACTTATGTTAATTTCTGCTCGTCTTGAGTTTGACTCGGTTATTTATTGTAATTTCTGTTCGTTTTGGGTTGTGTTGGGTTGTCTATTCGTTTTGGGTCACACACACACACACACACGTTGCTGGCGTCAGATCTGTAGCACGCTCAATTACAGGCCCACAGATCAGTACACGGTAGTAAAGCCTTCATGCACTTGCATGGTGGCTTGCAGGCTTTCTTGCAGCCACATTTTACCAGTTCCTTGCACGCCTTGGAAACCTCGGGTAACCTCGTCTGGATAGGATGCAACTCATCATTTACGAGCTTCCATCCAAATTCAGAGGGGGAAGGAGGATTCTGAATGGGGTCGGCTGCTCTTCCCTAAATTCGGCAAGCCTGAAAGTGTGCACGTCTGGTCTGCTGCAAAAGGGCGTCGGATGTTGGTGGGATGCGGTGAATCTGCCGTCCCTTGGCAAAAAGCACTTTTCTTGCTTCGTCAACACCCTGGAAATCGCTTGTTTGCTCATAGCATAAAACTACAAATCCCTCCAGCAGTTCTTGCCTTCGCGGTAACATAGCAGTCGACACAGACGACAAATCCAAGAACGCGTCTGTCGCATCAAAGGCTTTCTTCTTTCAAATGTCAAAAAAGGAAGATACTGTATCGCAGCCTGTAGACGCGTGGAAACCAGGCGAAGCTTTTGACTTTTGGGGGCCAAGCGTATGATGAATTTCGTGAGCTAGGATGATTCTGCGCTGCTGCTTCACGCCGAAGTCCACCTAGAGCTCAATAAGTGGGACGTATGAGCAAGCGACCACAGCTAGCACAAGCACGTCTGTATCTACGGTTTGTACTATAGCTGGTTGGTGACCAGACAGATAGCAGGGATGAACGTGGAGGATAATCCGCGAATCTGCTTCTTCATGATCGCAAGGGACCAAATCATCTCGAGCAGCTGACACCGAAGGTACAACATCTGAATACTTTGCGCTATAAACTTCTTTTCCAAACAAATTCATGCTTGCCAAGTGGTCTGCTAACAGGAAGAACAGTTGCTCTTTGTTTTCTTCGGTACGGACAAAAGCAGCCCAGTTCCGAGGGATAGAAGTCGATTCTCTTAGGCTGACTCGCTGTCCGAAACCTCTCCTTTCTCTTTCTCCTTTCTTGAAGCTGCTTTTAATCTACCTGTCCCATATAACGTCAATACGACTGACTGTCTCTAGTTGGAATGTATGGTAGAAAAACTGTGTCCGTGTAAACTTTGGAAAATTTACAGGAACCATGTGCAAGCACATGAACCAAGGCTGATCCATCGAATACTTTGGCGCTGAGTCAAAGAATATTAGTTGGTATCTCCAGAAATGCTTCTAAACAAGTTATAAGGTCATATTTTGCAGTTTTCCTAAGGGATCCGCTGTCGGACAGTGCAAGGGGAGTGCGCTGGTTCTTGTGCTTAAAAAACAAACTCGTCAATGTCGCCGTCACGAGACTGACAGGCAATGAGCAATCTACCAAACAAAGAACAACTGTTTTTCAGACTAGAAATCTCTTGTTTCGCCTTTGAAGGTTTCTTGGCTTTTACACTTGTGAATAGTGGCAGGTTATTTTTCTTAATAGTATCTGTGACTGGCGTTGAGCATGTTGTCAGTCGCTCTTCGGCAAACTTCTTATATTGATCGAGTCCAATTTTGTATGAATTCCTGGTGCTGTGTACTACGTTAATGGGCATAACCTTCCTCGTTTCAAAGGTAAGAAGGTCGTTTTCTGATTCAGCAAATGGATTGCCCCTTCCTTCAATGTCTTGAAGAAAGTCCTGAACATGGCACATGAATTTCATCTGTAAGTTTGGTGTGTCCTCATGATGCTTCAAGTTTTCTTCAGAAGAAGGCTTTGTGAAACTTCCTTCATACTCCTCATTTGAACATCGGTACCTAATGTGATCCATTAAAGTATAGGAACTGGGTTTTCGGTGATTCCAATCAAACCGGCTGTTCCTTCCATTTTCTCGTTCATCTGTTCATGCGCTTGATCCATTGCCATGGAAGAAAAAGTATGTTTTGTCTTTGTAACTGTGAAGTTTCCATTCATAAACTCACTAAATACAGATGGGTTCTGGATAGTGAGGTTAATGATGTCTCGAACCTGCACCGACAGCCATCTGGCGTAGTTCGTGTGGTCCAGAGCGAACATCCACGGCAGAAACTTTCGCAGAGCATCGACATAAGGCATGAAATCTGCCTGGCAGATAAGTCGTACGAACATCAACAAAATCGGTTCAATATCAAGTACAGTTGACCAGTAACTAAACTGAGCGCTGAATTCTTTTCTTGATTCACACCATTAATTGAAAGATAGCACCTCAATCTTGCTCTCTTCATTCTCAGCAGCATACTCATCATATGCTTGGCGTCTAAGGATATGAAGGACTTAAGCAGTTACTTGGTGAGCGTAACGGGACCTAGTAACATGAGACCCTTTAAGTATAGCATTGACCCTTCCTGTCGTTGTGACGTCATTTTGGGCAAGAAGCTCGTCCCATTCAGATCCTTTCATCCAGTCTCCTAGCACTTTTAGTATTTTCATTTCTATGTGCAGGCCACCGAAAACGACGATAAACGAATCTTCCGGATGTATTTCTGGAAAGTTCCACTGTATCAGTTTGGCCAGCACATAGAGTGGCTGATCAGCAGTCAAAAGTGGATTCTGACCTGGGTTCAGCTACGCGACAACTGTCTTAACCAAATTCATAGTGTGAAGTATCATTGCTACTGAATGCACTTGATCCTTAAAAACAGGTAACAGCGCAATCGTGCTTTCTGGCTTGTCCACCGTCGGTTGCCTATTTGAGTGAATTGCAGCCCATGAGACCGGCATCGATGCACTTCCGTTCTGTTTCTCCGCTGCTTCTTCAACATGATTCAACCAATCTTCTTTTACGTTCACAGGCTGCTCTCAAGTGATGAATGGTTCGTCTATCGGTGCTATACGAGGGACCAACGGGTGTGTTATGCATAAATGAGCAGGAGGGACTTCGGTATATTCCCTCGGTAGGCTTCGAACTTTTCTCGATGCTCCGAGCTGTTCTTTCTGCCTCGAAGAGAGCTGTTCCCTCGGAGAATGGTGGGCTGCTGGAGGCTGTATTAAAGAAATAGCTGTCCAATGAAAGCAATCAGTAGAGGTTGTAGAGGATAGATTATGGTAGATGTTGTCAACCGTAGCAGCAGTGAAAATACCCCTACTGAGCGAAGCTGGACAAATGCATTGTATGTCATCAAACTGGTCGCAGATTTCGTTTGTGAATTCAGATGCTATCCGCAAAACTCGATAGTATAAAATTCCTAGACCATGAAAACTTAGCTTATCCACAATGTCACTTTTTCTGGTTTTGAGTATGCCATAAGACTGGTGTACACAGCAAGAGGAGTTTCCCTGTGTCTTTCGCGTCGAATGTTAGTTAATCCGTTACCATTTCTAGGATGAAACTTTTTACTAGGGCACTCCGAGAATCTTCCATTACTTTTTCTTTTTTTTTTCCTTCTAACACCCGAGAATAAAAACCGAATGTCGAGTTAAAAATGGCTAAAACAAACATTTCCCATTTTCCCCTGCTGGTTGAAATTCACCAACGCCCCTCCCCAGGGTAATGGAACAATCCATGCCCTTTTCCCATGACTTCCCTTCAGTTTCTATCTAATAACGAATATACCCACCAAATATCAAGCTGCAATAGGCAAAAAGATACTTTTTCGCATTTTTCCCTTTAGGTGACTTTTACCCCCTGTTTTCCCCCTTAGGGTGGTCGGATCGATTGTGTCCCAGTCTCATTCAAAAGAGCACACCAAACGGCATATCAGGACCAAGTTTCATCTTTTTTCCAAATTGGCACGAACCATCCTGTTTTGTGGACTAAGCGACCAGACTACTTCTCCTTCTGTTATAGAGAAATGAAAGATAATGGCAACATTAAGTTCAATGATATTTTTTGTAAAGTTGCGCTTAACAGATAGCGTTCAGATGTCCACAATAACAAACTGCTAACATTCCTGTCTTGAAGGCACCAACTAAATGACACTTTCTAGCCGGTCCAGGCAAAGTATTCCAGACAGAGCAACAAGCAGTCAGGGGTTTGAATTCGGATCTAAAATGTTCGACTGAATAGAATGGTGTGTATAGAATGGTCAGAGACAATCTAGTTCTAAGGGCCGCAGGAACATCAACGCGTAATTGATGAAATAACGAAAGACGCGCATGGAACAATACAAAGTGAATTTAAATCAAGCAACGGTTTATTAATAGAACTATTTTTTTCAAGAATTATTTTTTGGCTTTGTCATATACCCAAGAGAGTGGTATCAAAAGGAAGAAAATGTAGACATCCATAAAGTGGGGCAATAAGAGACGGAAGTCTGAATTAAACAAGGAAACGCGATTGATAACAAAACGACCATTTTCACGACTATGGAGTGATGGCATTTTGTTATTGCTGATATCTGAACGCATTCTAATTTGCCAACTGCACTAAAAATATTATTGATTCTGAATTTTGACATTATCTTCCTATTACTCTGCTACAGAGGGAGAAAAAAAAACAAATTTGCAGAACCGGAAATATTTAATAACCAAAAAAAGAAACAATTTTCTTTTTTTTAAAGGATGAAACCAAGATACAAAACTGAATGATCAAACAAGATGAAAATCATTTGCATAAAGCTTTGCAATTATATTTATTTCTACCTTCAGCAATTCTCAAGTAGCCAACCTTGGTTCTAGAATTAGAATCAGCCAAAAACCAAAAGATCGTAAATTGTCAGTGATGCCCAACCACTTAAACGATGTAACAGACGGAACTGAAAGTGATTCGCACTTCAGAGGGAAAAGTGAAAGAGGCTAAGAGTTGAGAGAATGGTACTCCCACACATCAACATTTAAATAAAAACCAATACCAAAACTTCAGATTTTCAAAGGGAATCTATCATATACAAAAGACTTATATATCAGACCCAATATGAAAGATAGACTAAATTCTATGTTACTTCTCCATCTATTTAAAAGCAGAGTGTATACCACAAGGATGGAAAATTCAAGCAGTATGAGATCCAGCAGATTGGACAATTGAATACTGTAAAATCAGAACTTGCTACCTTCCTCGGACTGTAATAATTCCAATAGACCACCACTATCACACAGGAGACATCTGCCGAAACTAAATTTTTTTTACTGTATTTTGTTATTATATTCTTGGTTTATGTCCTTGCAATTCAAATGTTATGTTTGAACAACGTTTGTGCTTTTTCTTTCTAAGTCAATAAAATATCACAAGTCTATAAAGCTAAATGGACACTAAACCTTAAAAGGCAATTTATTATTGGGCTTGACAGTTGCCACTGGTAACTAGGCGGTAAGGAAAATCCTAGAAAATAATATCCTGATGAAGCTGTCTAAGCCTCTAAGACGATAGGTGTCAAAAAGCTCAAGAACATTCAACACGATCTGTGAGAAAAAGAAAGTGACTTAGCTAATCCAACTAGTGTGGCCTAATGTTTTTAAGAAAGTCCAAATACCTGAGAAAATCTCACTATTCTAAAGAGGAGTTTGTGGTAAAAGAAAAGATATTCTATTAAGAGGTGAGGGGCAATTATTGACCTTAACAGAACAAATATGACATATAAGAACAAAGATACTTCTGGAAATGCAAGGAAGGGAATTAGTAAGGAATTAGGAAATGATTATAGGAAGTAATACTTACAATAGTAACTCTCTTCGCAAAGATAGAGGAAAGCAATGGACGTAGAACAAAGATAAGGTATAAACTCAGCCTAAAGAAGAATAAAACATTGTCATCAATGACGAAAGAAAACATTTACACCAAGGCCGTATCCAGGGGGGAGGGGGTTACCCGGTTTTAACCCCCCCCCGAAATTTTTTACCGAGTCGAAAATAAGCCGAAAATTAGTAAAACCTAGGTAAAAATCAGTAAAATTAGTCGAAAACTGAGTCAAAAATTAGTAACCCCCCCCCCCGAAAAAATTCCTGGATCCGCCCTTGATTGACACCCTTGGCAAAAACACCAAAAAAAACATGAAGCATACAAGTATAATGATTGCCAGTATTTCTAATGATAGATGAAAATAATATCACATAGTTAAAAGTGCATACAATGAATATTAAATGGTTCGCGGTACGGAACTGTAAGTAAGTAGCAACTAGGCCCTAAAGTGACCGAAACCCTAAAAACCCATCAAAAGCTAAGGGCCTGAAAACATTTGCGCGATTTTGAAAAGGGGGAAGACGCCCCAAAAACTCAAACGATCTTAACGACAATTAGGCCGTTATTTTCAGCATATCAGAGAACTCTACTGTAGAGGCTTCGAGTTCCTGTCTGTAAAAATGTGAAATTTCGTACATTTTACCAGAAGAAAGACCATGGCTTCATGTTCTTTTTTTTCTAGGGGTGATCTTATCGGATCAATGGTACTAAAAGATCGAGATGGAGCTATTTGAACTGAAATCAAAAGTTATAATGCCCTTTTTAACTGACAAAAATATTGGAGGGCACCTAGCCCCTCCCATACCACTTTTTCTCCAAGGACATCCGATCAAAACTTTAAGATTTCCATTTGATTCAACATGCTGGAAAGGTCCAATGACTGTGGCTCTAGGGATGACATGATACCAAGGTTGTATTCAGGGAATTACTGGGTTTGAGCCCCCCCTCCCCCCGAAGTTTTTTTCGACTCGTAAAAACGTAACAAAATGTATATAGGCAAATTTTTAATGCGTTTCTAAAAGTTTTAATTTTTATCCCCTTCCCCGGAAAAAAATAATCCCACGAATAAAAATACTGGATTCGCTCTTGCAGGAAACCCCTCAGTCCCGGGGAAAAGGCTGTAAATTGTGTAAATTGTCCACTGTTTACACATAGCATTTGTTATTGGGAAATATATGGAATTTTTTTTGGGGGGGATTTCCGGTTGATGGGATTTTCTTCGTGGAGTATTTTTCACAGATAGCAAAGTTTGCGGGAAAAAAATTCCAGAGGAAATTTTACACTTGGGGGGGGGGATCCTGACATTATTTGGAAAACGGTCAGAAATTGGATAAAAAACAAGTTTTTTCAACTGAAAGTAAGGAGCAAGACTAAAGCATAAAACGAACTGAAGCTATTCGGTATATGAGGGGGTTATACCTTTCTCAACCTTTACTCTTTACGCAGAAGTTTCACTTTTTGTCACAATTCTTTCAAAAGACTGCTGAAACACAAGAGCCCCGGATATGAATGAGAAGTATTTTTAAAGAACTTTAAGGCTTTAGCATAAAAAGCAAAGATTGAGGAAGGAACAGCCCCCTCACAAACGGAACAGTTTCTATTCGTTCTCAGTTTTAATGCTGCTCTTTACTTTCAGTTGAAAAACTTGTTGTGGTTCTTTTTTTTAATTTAATTACACTCAGAGATGATTGGTGGACATTTCTGTAAGCTACAAGACCAAAATTGTACCCATAGACAATATTATCTAAAATAAAGTATACCCTCGAATGATTGCTACCAAGCAAATTGGAATCACAGGGAAATCATAACCACAAAAAGATTGCTTTCATAAAATTAATACAGATGGAAAGTTACATCTAGAAAACATTTCAACCATAGATCTCACCAACAGAAATCTACGTCCTTGAGTTGCTATGATATTCAATTGATACAATTTCCTATGGGTGCATTTCTACCCAGGTGCATTTTTTTGTTAGTGGTGCAATCATCTTTAAATTTAGTTTTCCAAGGATGTAATATGCAAGAGTAAAGTCTTTAGTGAGTGAAATGCTTCTTGGAAAAATTTCTTGGGTGCTATGAAATTATAAAAATTTCTTTTGGGTGAAATTACTTGTGGGTGTGAAAACCACACCGTTCATAAAAGTGATTTTAGTTAATTTAAAAGTCATCCTTAGGATGGAGGTGGCAACTTATCTCAGTTGCTGAAGCAATAACACATATAATATAGTAATCAATAAAGATTACAGAGAAGACAATAATGCATAGAAATAGTGAGTAGGGATATAGGTACCATAATACGTGGTGCTATACACGTTTGATAGGGAGTCCGTAGTCCCTGAGTCCCAAGTTCAAGGTCAAGGGGGAAAACCCAGAAATTTTTTTGTCAACAGAGACCTTGGGAAAAACCCTAGTTACATAACATGTTTGTGAACAATTTTGGGAAAACCTAATTAGTTTCTCAACAGGGGAAGACCTTGGGGAAAAATGTACCTTCAATATGGGGTCACCACTGAAGTACTATTTAACATGGGGAAAACCCAATTACTTAGCTTGTTTGCTGGTTTTGGGAAAATCCAATTCACTTGGGTTATAGGTATTATGATTGGTTAATTTTTTCTTGATATGAAACCGGGACTTTGGGGAGAAACCCATGACCTTCTGAAACGTACATATAAGGTGAGAAATCAATAATAATATTATCATTAGTTTAACAATACTAGCAGAATAGTTAAGCGAATAAATTATGTCTGAGAAAAGAAATTTGGACTATAGTGATTCTATGAAAAGGGTAAGTTTTTTTTCTTTTTTTTAGTATGCTTGGTGAATGTAAGTGTAAGAGAGATAGTCTTATTAAAATATATATTTATAAATTTCATAGCTAATGAATTATCAAGTAAATATCTAGTGGGGCTATATAATTTATAAACAAATATATATATATATATATATATATATATATATATATATATATATA
>JAQQPU010016054.1:0-20404 GCA_029168905.1 Artemia sp. Kazakhstan ARC1039
AAAAAAAAAAAAAAAAAAAAAAAAAAAAAAAAAAAAAAAAAAAAAAATAGCGACTAATTTGTCAGCATCTGTTTGGATTTCCTTTTGGAGACCCTTCAAGAGTTTGTAGTTAATTTAAACACTAAAAGGGACCTCTAAAAACACTGATAGAGTTGGCTGTAGTTTAAAAGTATGCTAAACTTGCGTTGAATATTAATTTATTTTTCCTTGTCTTTAAATGTTAAAATTTCGAAGTGATAAAGCAATTAATTACAGCTTTTCTTTATGTTTCCTTGCAGTTTGGTAGAAGCAAATTTTGAAACATAATTTAATTGTTTATCACTAAAAAAAGGTAAAAAAAAATGCAACACAAGCCTCCGCAGTCCAAAACAGCGGTGCTGATAACCCTTCAGCCATGAAGTACAATGTGGTTTGGGGCCAGTTACCACTATGTAATAATACAGGCTACGTATTATGATGCAAGTGTTAGAAGGTGGGGCCTGTTGTTGAATCAATAAGACTTAGAATTCAAAAGAAAGATCGAAAATTATAGAATCATAATTTTAAGGGAAAAAGGGTGATCATGCTCTAGTGCATTTAGAACTCGTACTTTTAGTTTTTCCTTTTTTTTCTGCATATTCATAAACAAACTACAAAAAACCCACCCAAGGGAAGTTTGGAGGAAGGGGGGGGGGAGAAAATTCTGGCATCCAAAAAGTGACTTAGAGACTGAACTTCTATTAAAATTATTCTTACAAACAATATATCCAAAATGACATTACATTCAGCAAGGTGTTTTTATTAACTCTTTTTTTGGAAGAAAAAATGTAGAAACCCACCATAAGACAGTTTTGTATTTGTTAGACTTTAAATATCATTAGGTCGAATATGTCTCTTCTAGAGAGAGAGATGAAACAAAAGATAGACAGAAAACAAAGACTGTAGAGAGAAAATAACAAAGCACAAAGTTCAAAACGGAGTTTGCACAAAGAATAGCAGAGTTGACAATTTTTTAAAATACACATTACCTTCTATAGAAAATCGTTTACAAAAACGCAACAATCGAAATTGTACGACCATTAGTTACGATCTTTCATTTTGTTTTTACAATTATTTTTCTTAGAAACAAATTTTGAAGCTAAATTTGAATTTAGGCCAGAATGCAAGAAAATCATTGTTACATGTCAAGTACAAGATAGCAAGCATCCTTAAACAAATTAAAGATAGAACCATCAAAAGAGAACATAAAAAATCAAAATTGTAAAGAGAAAGCTTTATATGCGCTTCTTTACAGCATTCATAAAAACGCAAGTGAATACTTCCACCGAGGAGGAAGGTGGGGTATTTTTGCTCCAAAAAAATAATTTTGATATTTTAAAAATCATCTATAAAGATCAAACTTGCAAAATTATTCAATTAGGTACGTATTTTTCTACTTAATTTTTAGAATGATGTCTCATTCAACAAATTTTGGAATCCAACTTTAATTGTGAAAAGTATTATAACTCAGTTGTTATGAATTAATTTGTGTAATGTCTCAAGTCTACAATTGTTACAAGTTAAGTGTTAATAGTTAGGGGATGTCTCTTAAACAATAAGAGATAGGATAAAATAAAATAAGAAATTACAAAAACAAATTGTAGAGGAAAAAAAAGGGTCACATACCAAGCTCCAGTGCAGTCTGAATGACTTCTTCAGAATATTGTGTTAAGCAAACAGAAAATGCTCTGTGTACAGAAAGTGCAATAGAATGGGACTTGAAAGGAGAAGAAATAAATACAAAGTAATTAAAAAAATTGCATGCAAAGCTGAAGGAGTGACATTAATTTAAACTCAAATTTTAAGAAGAGAAAGTATTAAATAACATCAAAAGCGAACTGCTGGTATACAAATTTGATTTCATAAATGTAGGGAATTGACCCCCCTTCCACACCTTATGTTCAATATTGCAGTACAATAAGCGTTCATTTATAGTCACTATTTTGAAATGATCATCTTTGATGCTAATACGTAAGAACTAAGTTTTATTTTTTTCTTAATTCTATTTTATCCAACAATTCCAAAATCACACTATAAAATATTGTTCATTGGCCTCTTTATTATCTGAGATATAATCTTTATAAGCCATTCAGGTACTGTATCTCTAACTTCTAATTCACTTTAGATGTTTCCAGACACTATTGCTTATTGGTAAATAAACACTTTTTTGAAACAATTCATTTTTAAAAGTCAATAAAAGAGTTAATTTATACAAAATTTACTAAAAAACAGAAGGCTATTGGTAAACGATACACCATTACCTGTTAGCTATTTGTTACGCTCAAAAAAAGTTTTATTAAAGCACTAATAAAACTTTAGCGTAAAGAATAAGGGAGCGGGGCAGCCTCCTTTATGTGTCAATTTTCATCTTGACTTTCATTTAGAAAATCTATATTTTTATCCTATTGCAAATAATATGGTGAAGGTATTCGTCATGCTTGCCTCAAGGTCGACTTATTTCAAATACAAGAGGGAGCTTATTCGAGTATGGTAATAATGATTTAATTTTGTCTGTTTTTTGACAACTCCAAAACACATAGTTGCTCTTGGTAGTTCATGATGCCCTGATTTTGATCAGGTTTCCATAAAATTTTTTATCTCCTCATTTTTCAGTGTCATTTGGTTTAATTTTAGTATTGTGTTATTGTGTATGTGTCTTAATTTTAGCTTTGAAAACACTTACTATTTTTAAATAATCTTATACTATACATATAATATTCGGTGTTATATTAGCCTATTGTATTATATAATTTTTTGGCAAATAAAGTAACAATATCATTAGTTTTATTTAAGCTTTTTTTTAACAATTAATTTTATTTAAGCTTTTAATAACAATTTAATAACAATATTACTTAAGCTTTTACTAACAATTAGAGGAGAGGAATTTTCATGCGTTATGAAGATGCGTTAGGTGTAAAGAACGGGTTCTCTTAAGTCATGTCTGAATTTGCCTATGTTGGGCAAAGCTGGTCAAGATACATCAGAGAAAATGAATAATAATGCACGTCTTGATGGGGTGAGAATAATACGCTTTATGAGTGCACCCTGATTGGTCAATCAACACCACTCGGTTAACCTCACCCGAAAAAGGCGAAGGAGAAATGGTCTTAATCAGAAACTAGTTACTATCCTCTCCAGTGTTGCCAACGCGGTACAATTGTACCGTTTTCGATACAATTTAGAGGTCCTGGTGCAATGCGATACATAGATGTTTACCAAGATAATTTCTTAAACCACATTGGCCTGACATCACATAAAGAAAGAAAAACGAGCAAAAATGGGGTTTTATAGGCCAAATGAAGATACTGAAAAAACGAAGCGAATATTTCGAGAGGACAAACGCCTCTCTTCTTCAGCGCGAAACGAAACGATGTATCAATAAAAGCCAAAAATTAAAAGAATTAAAACCAACTACCTAACAACCATAAAAGCGAGTTATTCGCCAATATCCGCGATTTGCACAAAATCCAAAAAATATGAACTGCCATCGACGGATACTAGCAAACAACTGAACAAAGGAAAGGAATCAATTCATTCACTCGAAAAACAAAACGAACCAACAATTAAATAAGTTGGAAAACTATGTCATTTGATTTCGGATTTTAATTAAGGCATTTCTTGCAGACACTCTTTGAGACCTAAGGGGTTGTTCACGTGTTTGATTAGATGATTGGGAAAGTGGTTCAAGGTTTATTTCAGGGATCACTAAAGTATCGGCTTCTCTTTTGAGAAAACCGAAATATGACTCTTTTATTCTTAAATCACCGGAATCTCTGTTTAAAGCTAGACCTAAATGTTGGTATTTATAAATTTCAACAGCTTCTCTGTAGTGCTGGACAATACCTTTATCATTCGAAATAAGACTAGCTTGATTAAACAAAATAGTATGGTCTGGTTTTTCAAAAATGTGCTCTGCAAGGGCAGAGTCAAAATTTTCTGGTTTTTTCTGCTTTTTAAGTGTATTATTAATTGAACTAGAGTGCTGAGTTAATATATCTGTTAGTCGCTGATTAGTTCTTCCAATATACCAAAGACCACACGAACAAGGAATTCTGTAGACACCGGAGTTTTCACCTATCGGGATAGGGTCTTTTCCTTGATAAATTTGGGACCTGATAGTTTTTCTGGGTCTATAATAAGTGTAAATGTTATTTTTCCTTAGATTTTTTGAAATGTGGTCTGAAATCCCTTTAATGTATGGGAGACCAAGATAAACTGAATTTTCCCTTTGATTTGTGTTTTCTGTGGAACTATCTGATAATCTTTTAATGCGTTTTGCAATTACAGAATTTATTAAACTAATTGGATAACCATTCCCAAATAAAATATCTCTAAGGTGGTTGAGTCCTAAATCCAAGAAACGTGTTGAACAAACTTTCAATGCTCTATCAACTAGAGAAGTGACAACTCCTCTTTTCACAGCAGGAGAATGATTGGAGGAATAACTTAAGTAACGGTCATTATGTGTGGGTTTTCTATATACACTAAACTCGAAACATGAATCATTTCGGTGCACCAGAACATCTAAGAAAGGAAGACGCCTCTCTATCTCTGATTCCTGAGTAAATTTCAGTTTTGGATCCAAGGAGTTGAGCAAGTGAAGAAAAGAACCCAGAGACTCGTCACCATGCTCCCATAAATAAAAAATGTCATCTTTAAAACGAACCCAAAACTCAGGCTTACAAGAACTTTGCAAAATAGCCCTTTCTTCAAGGTCTTCCATGAAAATATCAGCCTGTATTGGAGAAAGGGGGGCACCCATGGAGAGCCCATATTTCTGTCTATAAAAAATGCCTCTATAATGGAAGTAAAAAGAAGTTCTGTTACAAAGGGCTGTAAGCGAAAGAAGTGTCTGATTCGAAAGAGTAGAATTTTCTGATATAGATGGGTTAGAATTACGTTTTTGCTCCAAAAACAGTTCGGCCTTTTGAGGATCACAATTGGTATACATTGAATCTGCATCAAAACTGCCAATTCTTGTATTTGGTTTAACCGAAACTTGCTTTACCTTGGAAACAAACCAAATACAAGAATATTTGATATTTGTCAGGATATATACGGCTATATTTGTCGCAGCCCAAAACGGGCCAGTGAGATTTTAGAATTGCAAAACTAAATTGAATTGAAGGAACATCGAAATTTGAGAAATATAGCAACTCGATGGTTGTCTAGACAAGCCGTCGTAGCTCGATGTTTGGAGCAGTGGGATTGCTTGACTTCATTCTTCCGTGCGGAAAGTCTTAAAGAGGAAAACAAGCCGGGGAGGGCCAGTGCCATACTAAAAAATCTGCTGTCAGTGGCTTTCGAGGCTTACTTTGCCTTCCTGGTGTATATTTTGAATTATATCGAAGACCTAAACAAACAATTTCAGGCAGAAGACACCCAGATTCATCTTGTCTATAATCGTTTTGCTGAAGCGTACAAGAAAATAGCATCCCACTTTTTGTTGTCTAGTTATATCAAAGAAAGTGATTCCTGCGTCATAAGCCCACATGACACCAACTACTACGTCGATGTCAAGGACGTGGAAATTGGGGGCCGAGTGGAAGTGATTTTTGCCAAAGAAAACGTATCTCCATCTGTTGCGGTTGAGTTTAAAAAAGAGTATAGGAAATTTTTGACCGTGCTCTGTGATGAGATGAGAAAGCGTTTTTTCAACTCCAGGTATTCATCGGTAAGAAAGTTCGAAAGGATTCATCCACGCTATGCTATGGGAGTAGAGTAAAATAAGCCAAACCTGGCACCGCTTCTGGCTCAGTTTCTGAATTTACTGAGTGACAATGGCCTGCTAATGGCTTGCTCGTAGATTGGTACTTCGATTGAAGCCGTGTTTTGGACTCTGGGTTACAGGCAAAAAGATGTTAATGGGTCAAAGCGTTTTCCTCTGCTCGGGCGTTTCACTTTAAGCCTACTTGTTCTCCCACACACTTCCGCTGCTGCTGAGCGAACTTTCTCAGCTGTCAATCTGAACAAAACCAGCATTAGAAATCCACCCTAAGCGGGCTTCTCAGTTCAAAACGGATTGTCTCAAAGAATTGAAAACCACCCTTGAAAACGGTTCTGCATCCAAAGTCCAAAAACTGTGGAAGGGGATATGAAAAAACTGGGCTACAAAAAGAAACAGCAGAACGCGTAATTCGTCGCTGGGTAGCCTAGTCCATGGACCTATGGGAAACTGTGGTGTTAGCCACTTTCATGGCGTGATTGCTGATGTTTTTTTAGCTTCTGGCGCTCGTTACTCATCCTAAAGGTGGATTATAAGCTGTTGACACTACGTTATTGGCCTTCTTACTTTATCCATTATTCACATTAATGCCAAAAATTTTTAAAGGATGGTTTAAGCCCAACGATCAGATTAGAAAACGCTTTAGAAAATTTTACTGAAACCTTCTTCCAAAATGCTTTTAGTGGTTCGGGTCTACTATTTTGTTAAGCTGAGAAAGCCTATAGAAGCATTCTTTATATTTCAAGCTATGAGGTTGCTACTGCCTTGGGTTCATTTACCTGCTCTTGCCCTAGGACTTTTTCTCGGTTTTCAGCGACATCAATTTAACATAAGTACCGGTGAGCGTCGCAAAGCGACGCGAGTGGCAAATTTTTAACCTACTGTTCAAATGGTACAAATTAATCTCTTGTGGTACAACTTTGGTCGGAAAACTGGTACAATTTGTCTGAAAGCGTCGGCAACACTGACCCTCTTACGGCTGTTTTATTATGCATCTATTAATATGTTTCCTATTTTAGACTAAAAATTCTCTGTATTTTACGTATTTATTAAACTAAAAAATGAAATTAATGATAAAATTGAAAATCAAACATTAATGTTGGCAATATAAGAAGTTTAGACCGGGCGATATTCTTTCAAGTACACCAGTTCATTTCTTACAGAACGTCAGCTTTAAACGACTCATTTACTTAACTAAGAAAGTGAAAGAAAAGAAGGATAAATGAAATGCCTTACCATTGAGGACTGATAACGTCTTTGTGTAACTTGCCGCGTTTTTGGATCTGCAACAAAAAAGTAGTAAAGAATATTAAACTTATTCAAATATTAATATTTAACGCTAATTTAATTCGTCAGAAGAATATAACATAGATTTTCAGGTAATTCTAACAGTCTTGACACAATTATACTGTAATTATTGTAGCTATTAACAATTGGTTAAGCTTCAAGAACGATAGCAGTAATAATAATATTAATAATCTATTCATACAAATTGAACAAGGGCCTTCACAAAACGAATAAAAAATAAACTAACAAGCAACAGCACTTAATATTTAAACGAAAAAAACCTATTTTTCCCCACATTCCGCATAGACCAGCAGACTTACCAGATATGAGAAGAAACAACAACGTGTCACGAACAGATTAGCAAACCCTTTCGCGTCCTATTTTATTCCTGCATCTAACAAGCAACTTTTTTTGGGGGGTTTTCTTTGTGATTGTAAAAGTGGCATAGCTTAATGTTTATTTTTTAAGTCATGCAATGGCTATTTAAATTAGTGAATATGAATAAAAAAAAAAAATCAAACTCATACGCAAAAATACAACCGTCATAGACCTTGAGAAAAAAGGTGTATGGCTTGGTCCAACTCGCAGGAATTTCTCAAGCAGTAGAATTTCCCAAAAATCCGGTTTTTCATTATTCTTATCCAATTAGCTCTAACAACAAAACTTCTTCCAAAAATGTATTGCTTAAATCTACCAGTTCTTTACATTCCCCTACAAAATCCAAAAAAATTCCTCAGTATCTTTACACATTGGGCAAATGTAAGGACCCTATCTGCTGCCTGGCCCATATACTTAATCTTCCCCGAATTGATAACCCGTCCCTTCTCATGGGGAAGAATTCTTTTAATTTATGTGACATGATATCAAACACTGAAATTTCCGAGTTGTAATTATTTTCTAAGAAAATTCCTGTTTTTCTAAAAACAGGAGAATTCCAGGGAAAGAACAAACAGAAAACAGGAAAACGGAAAACTGGAACAACAAGATTAGTTTAATATCTAAAGTAGCGGGCTAGTTTATAAGAGATTTTTTGATGCATAAGATAGATTTGTCAATCAATTTTTCAAAAAGATACTTTCAGTTTGATATGTATCAAAATTATTCTAAATATTAGATAAGAAAAACAGGAAAATTAGAATAGTTTTGTCTATAGGGTGTGTTCCAGAGCTCAATAATCACTTATTATATGTTATATCTTCAGTCTAAAAGGCCAGATATAAACAATTAGTCCCTGAAATGATTACATTGCGTAAAAAAGATCTAGCATTGTAGTCCCTTCTACTCATGGGGAATTTCAAATTGTATATAATTTCGTGTTACCTGCTGTCTTCAAACGAAGATAATACATAATTAGTTACTAATGATAATTAAGAACTGAAGCAAACCCCTAGCGTTAAGATCATAACTATTAATCACTGTCAGAAGGGTCACTCAGAAATTCTGACTCAGAGGAGTCAATGAAGGACAGTTCTTTAAATGATTCATTGAAGTTTAATGCAGTTCTTCTGCAATTCGATTTAATCTCCTGTTGGGTCACTGGCCCTAATTATAAGGTAAATATCATTTTCATAAGTTTAATATTATTCCCTCTCTAAATTAATTGCTTCAACCTTTACCTTAAATATTAATTAAATATCTTTTTAGCCTTTCTTTTAGCTCCATTTCAGTATTTTCTTTTTGGATGAGAATTACTTGACGTCTGGGAATAACTCGTTAATTAGCTCAGTGTACAATAATAAAAGCTGACTATAAGTCATCACGCTGGCAAGACAGGACATTTCAACCGTCCAAAACCTGGTGGTCCTGGGGAGGGCCAGTCCTTTCATTCGGATGATATAGTATCTCGCGCGCAACAGCCGTCGTCACTAATTGGTTCAGAATCCCATGGGCAGTTTGTCGGGATGTTTTTATATTTTGCTCATTCTGAATTCAGTTTATATTTTTTATTCGAAGAAGTCAAATATTAAGTTTCTTACCCTTTTGAAGTGCCTGTATTTTACCTTCTCGTCCAGCTTACAGGTTCTGCGAAGTTTGATAAGAGCTTGATACAGGAGGGTTCTCTAATGTTGTTCAGATATCTTCTATCAAAGAAAATATCTAGTGATACAACTCTAGAGCTTGTTCCTGTTTTTTCGAGTATAGATAACCGTTCGTGGATACCAGAAGCCCACCTCCTCCCCAATCTATCACCGAGCTCTGGGATTTGAAGTGACGTGTAAATAGAGACGTCTACGGAAGTTTCCGAGAGAGGCCTCTTCTTCTGTAGAGGATCCGGTAGGTTAAAAGGATCTAACCGTACAAGTCGTGGTTTTTTTAGGTTGTTTGACATAGAATGTGAAGGGGGAGCTTCAGCAATACTCGATGCCCCCACCTTTAGCATCTTCTACTGGTGGTAATCTCTAATATCTCCCATTTTTTAATCGATGATTTTTCTATTGTTCATTTTTTTTCCATGTCAATTTGGAATAGTAAGATATAGCCACTGCTACTCGTCCTGCATATCCCCATTCTAATAACTTCATTCTATGAAAAAACGGTGGTCATCAAGAATGATGAGAAATAAACTGGAACAATTTTTCTAAATAAAACAGGGCTTGTATGTAACAGGCCAAATAACACTTGAGTCCAAGACACTATTTAGTCACACCTGTTACTAATGGCAAAATCACACCCGGCAACGATGCTGATAAATCAAGCTCATTCTTCATGTTAAACGGTTCCTCTTGAACCTTAAGCATAAGGTTACATATCGTGTCCCTCAATTCCTTTAGATCGCTTTGTGACAGTTTATGGAAAATATAAGTGTATAGTAAATTGATATGGTAGATTTTAACGTTAACTATTAATTATAATAAATTGTTGTTTTTATTTGCGTAGATTTTCTGTAGCCATGCCCAAGTTTTTTTTTCATAGTTAAGAAAATTTGGAAGAATAGCAAGATAGGTCTGTGAACTACTATTAGAAAGATCTCGGAAGACCAAAATTAGGAAGATAGAAAGCTATGAAATTACAGTGATGGCAATGGTCAAGTATGGCTCTGAAGCACGGGCGCTTCAGAAGACGAAGTTGGATAAAACGATAAAATACCACAAAGAATAGAAAAGGAGGATAAAAAAATTCAGTGAAAAAAACTGGCCTTTTTTCATTGGCTGTTTTTATTCTCGTTTTCTCTTCTTTACGGTTTCTTATTGTTTTGTCATGATTAGCCAGTGTGGTCTCATAAATTTTTTATTTGTTAGATATTTTCCAGATGAAAATATATTAACAATAAATAATAATAAATTCTTGTTTTTATTCACATATATTTTATTTATTCATGCCCAAGTTTCTTTTTCATAGTTAAGAAAAATTTGGAAGAAAAGGAAGATAGCATCCAAAGCAATATTAGGAAGATCTTGGAAGACCAGGATTAGGAAGATGGGAAGATAGGAAGCACTGTATATAAATATTATACAGTATGATCATTCACTATCTCAACCATTACACAAAGCCAGTCGGAGATGCAAGTGCTCCAGAGAACATTTAAACCAGTGGTTCCCAACCTTTTTCGTTCCGTGTACCCCTAATCGAAGCCCAAAAAGGTTGCGTACCCCTTTCTTGAGAATCGTTGTTTTATTTTTTCTTAACTAAAATTAGATTTTCAAAAACACAAGATTTATTGTCATATATGACGGTGCACAAATGTGTAAAAGTACGTACAAAATCAATGAGAAACTTGAGGCTGCTTTTTAGCTAAAATATTATCAAATCTTGGCTCGATGTCACTAAAGGCAATTATAAGGTCAGGTTGTACACTTAGTCTGGTTCTGTGTTTTGGTCAATGACATTGCTGAAAATGACACTTCAGAAAGGTAAGTGGATCCGAATGGTAACAAAAAAGACATGGTGCTTTCACTTAGTTCCTTGTATTCTGCTTTCACCTCTAACAAAAACTGGGAAACAGTTACATTTTGGAATTTCACTTCTAAGGCGCGATCACTGGCAAGTTCAATCAGATTCTCTGTAAGCTTGTCACTAAGATCAGAGCTTGAGGTCAAGTCTCCAACAAATGGATTTTGGATCCAATCCTGGGTTCTATCTTGGGTCATATTCGATGGGAAATATGACACAACTTCATCTCGCAACTTTGTCAGATGCTCCCGAATACAGTCACAGATTGTGTTGAGGTTATCAATTTCACTATCGTCCGCAAACTTGTCAAGGGTCGGAAAGACACTAACACTGTTTCTTTGAGCCTTTTTAAGCCAGAACTCCAATTTCTTGGCGAAAGCAAACATCTTCGAATTCAGGGAGAGTTCGTCCATCCGAAAAAACTTGTATTAGGAGATTCAAGTCATTCCGTTTGTCGAAAACATCCGCAAGATAGGCCAACCTGCAAACCAAGTCCTGGTTTTCAAAAAGTGAACTGAATGCAGACTTTTACTCCAGAAGAAACATATGAACTTATTGTTGAACCTCGAAAAGTCTGTTTAATATCTTCCCACGGGACAACCAGCGAACTTCTGTGTGAGAAGTAAATGTTGATGTTCCAACCCATCTCTTGGCAGTGCAACTTGAACAGTCTCGAGTTCAGTGGTCGGGCTTTTATGAAGTTGATAACTTTTACAGCCTCGTTGAGGATCTCGTGCAGATGTCCGTTCATCCTTTTCGATGCAAGAGCTTGCCTGTAGATGATGCAGTGCAACCACTTCACATTTGGATTTTTCTTCCTTATCCAGGCCATGAGCACATTATTCTTCCTTTTTAGGGCACTAGCCCTATCACTGCAAACTGATAGACACCAGCCCCACGAGATGCCCTTTTCTGCGAAGAATTTGTCAATCACCTTGAATAGTTCTTCTCCTGTTGTTCTTGACTGTAGGTTTTGACAAAACAGAATATTTTTTCTTATGTCCGAACAGTCTTGATATCGGACAAAGACGATCACCTTGGCTTAACCTGAAACATCCGTGCTTTCGTCAAGCTGTAACGTAAACATCTTCGTCACATTTATTTACTCAACAACATGCATGCCAATATTGCTTGCAATGTCTTCTATCTTTCTTGAAACAGTATTGTTCGACACAGGTATAGACTGAAAGGCAGTAGCAGTTTTCGTATCAAACATTATTTCACTGACTTTCACTAGTGCTGGTAATAGCAGACTTTAGGCAATGGTGTGCAGTTTTTCCTGTTTCGCAACTAAATATGACACAGCATTTAAAGCCCGGAGAGCCTTGGAAGAAAATGATGCCACTTTTGCAATTTCCAAACAATTACTAGCGAATGCTTTTTGTTTACAATTGAAAAACTCTATCGGCTTACCAACATGAGAAGGGTGCACATTACTGAGATACCGGTTCATATGTGAAGGTTTCATGGAACTGTTGACCAAGACTTGACTACAAAGAACGCACTGTGCATTCACTGAATCAGACTTTGTCGCACTAAATCCGAACCCTAGGTATTCTGACAAATATCGACCCACTTTGACCAAACATAATTCGTCATCATATCATCGGTTGGGAACCACTGATTTAAACAAGTATAAACAAAAGCAACATTGGATTTTTTCACGGGTAGACAAAACAGATTTTTCTGGAACGTAAAACTTGACTTCCCCTTTGTAACACTAAATTTTAAAGAATCTAATTTTAAATTAATTTATTCCAATGCATATATAAAAATCGATAATTAGTAGTGTAATGTTAGTATTAGATGTTTTTTGAAATTACAAGTAGGTTTTGAAGTCTCCAGTTGGTTTCAATGGCATTTTGAGAAAGTTTCTGCAAAAATACGCGTTCAAGGGTAATATACACTAGACCGCTAACAGCAGATTAAATGGGAGGAGCTGTCTGTACGCACCGAGGATCTATTAGCCACAAATTACTGAGCCGTGATCTTACTGTTATATTATTTATTTAAAGTGATAGGAGGATACAGTGATAGCAGTAGTCAATTATGGTTCTGAAACCATACGGGCGCTCCAAAAGACAGAGGAGAATTTATTAGATGTTTTTCAGAGGAATTATCTACGGATTCTTTTGAGCATCCGTTTGACAGGTCGTATTTCAAACAGTAAGCTGTACAAAAAATGTGATTCTATCCCGCTTTCTAGGGCTATAATGAGAGAACAGTTAAGATGGCTAGGACATATAAAGCAGGTTTTTGCTTGGCTAGGCCCAAACAAAAAGTAGGACGTTTTTGAATGAGGCGGGGAAGATTACAAAAAAAGTTAAAAAGACTGCAATTTTATGAGAGAGAGAGAGAGCAAAGAAGGAATTCTTTGAACATCGTTAGGGTATAAGAGGATTGCGATAAGTTGCATTGGCCTCTGGCCAGGGATGGATCCAGGATTTTATTTAGGAGGGGGGCGCATTATTTAGGAGAGAGAGAGCAAAGAAGGAATTCTTTGAACATCGTTAGGGTATAAGAGGATTGTGATAAGTTGCATTGGCCTCTGGCCAGGGGTTTTATTAGGAGGGGGGCGCAAAATAGGTTTATTCAATAAACTTGCGTTAGGAGCAAGTTTAATTAACGCAAAATTTCGTTAATTAAGCAAATTACACTACTTTAGACGACGTTAGGGGGCGTCCCCTCGCCTCCCCTTGATCCGCCATTGCCTCTGGCGGCTTAATGCTGTAACGAATTGCTAGTAATAGCATTTGTAGTAAAAGTAGTACTAACAGAATCTATAGAATCTATTTTTTTAGGTCGACTTCTTCTGCATTATCGGCCATACAACCTTATGGGGTAGAGAGGGAGGATATATTGTCTTATTTCAAATGCTTATTTTACATCTTTCGATACTTCTCTGGATTTTAATTTTCTTTTAAATATATTTTTTAGATTTTAACTCAAAAAATTAGTTTTATGCTTTAAAATGATTTTTTAAAACATATGCCCTTGTTCTTTGGATAAGTTTTTCTTAAAAGACAATCTGCTTTTAGTGCCTTTGCATTTGGAACAAAGATAAAGATACTTATGTCACTCTTGAAAATTGTCATTATCTTTATTCTTTTTTTTTCTTCTTGTAAGTTTTAGTTACTCGTTTAACTGACTAAATAGGATGTAAATAATAAGCTAAATAAGCATAGAACATAAAATGAACTAAATAATGCAAAAATGAGATGGAGTTCTGCTCCAGGGCTATATTGAAATAAAAATTTAGATTGCATGCTTTTTGGGAATCCATCTAGGGCAAAACAAATAACAAAAACTCCTCGAATTGTATAAGGAATTAGATACAAAGGATATCAGAGCTTCAAGGGAGGGAGCGAAGAAACAAAATTGGGCAGAGGAGGAGAATGATCAGTTGTGTTGGCATTAGGCAGCTTGATGCTGCAGTGAGTTAGAAATAGCGGCAGTAGTAGAGATATTTTTTCTACATTGTAAAGAAATCCTTTTGTCCGAATTTTTTTTTATCCAGTCGGAATTTGCTTGTATAACTTTGACCGAAGAGTGACCAAAATATATTATATTTCAGATTTTTCTAAAAGGAAAAATCTAAAATTATTGGCAAGCTGAAAACTAGGTTTCAGAAAGCTGAAAACCAGCTGTATAGAATTGAAAAACAAAATTGCACCAACGGAAAGAAAACCTGAAATCTTCAATACAAACTTAAAAAGAACAAAATTTGTCTGATGCTTAAAAAAATAACCAGGGGGCTTCAAAAGATAAATCAAGAATATTTGATAAAAAAAATTAAACAGCTGAAAATTGGTTTTATGATGATGGAATAAAAAACTTGTGCTAATAACTGATGGAATATAGCACCAATTGCCACCAATATACATTTCCAGATAGACTTTATAAGACATGATTAAATGGGTACTTACTGAATTCTTCAAGGACGAAGATTCCCCCTTTTTGTGTGAAACACTTCCTGATGTTTTCAAGTCGGACAAAAAACTGAAAGAAAGCAGCTTTGTTTTAATATTACTTCAAAAAGTAAAATTTACATTAACTTTGACATCAAGATAAATTTACCGCACTAGCATTACAAAAGGGGCCATATGCGTTTGCTAGTATTTAATTAAATTACAATTAAAGGTGCTTTACTTAGCTTTATTGTACTTCAATAAAGTGTACTTTCCGATAATTAAATATAGTAAATATAGTGTACTTTTCAATTTTGCACTGTGCTGTAGATTAATGTTTAATAAAGTCTTCCTTAAACATAGATTGCCCACTTAGAAACGCAGATTTCAAGGAAGAAAAATAAATTTCTTTAAAGTAATTTCAATTTTATACCAATCTTAATTTAAACAAACACGTCTTAGCTAAGCAATTTAAAAAAAAAGTTCCTTTATCAGCAAAAAAATTCGATTATTTGCTGCGAACTGTAAATTTTACTAAATAGATTTTGCAACTATTGATAATGGTAATAAAACAAGGGTTTTGTCCATATTTATTTCCAGACGGTATTGCTTTTATTGAGGACTAACTTGTTCTAATGACAGCACTTCCATTCGCTGCTGAAAGCTACCTAATTAGTTTTAATAAGAATAATAATTTGTGTTATTAATTAATGTAACCAGAGATAATTTTAATTATAAAACTTTAAAGAGGGGGAATTTCTTCCATGACCATTTTTTTTGCGTGTTCTACCCTGTCCCAGAAATAATCATCAAACTTTCAAGGCTTTATAATAAATTCTGTTCTATTCCATATATCAAATATAATACAATTACGACAGCAAATTTCCAATACATCCCTTTGTTCTTTTAAAGGAATGTTGTTTCCAAAGTAGATTCTAAGTAAACGGCACGGGAGTTTTCTTATGCAGATTTTTCTAATATCATGTTGTAAAAATTATTTCTTTAAAGTTTATTCCATATCCCTCAAGCCCTGTGTTAAAACAACAGTAATTGATTAGAATACATAGTTGAAATTTACTAAAAATTTGACGTTTAACTTTAAATGTCAATGACATGAAAATAAAAACATTTTTTGGTTTCCTGGACCCATCTTATGATAATCATGCCTGGAAACAGCCATTATGACGTACTTATCTTGGGCTGCTTTAAGATCTTGAAGTTTTTAAGGCAGTACCCCATTTTCGTCAATGTTGCCACATTGAACCGTGAAACTAGTTTTCTACTAATTAAACTTGTAAAACTACTAAGCAAAACTAATTATTTAGAACTGGCAACGCTTTTCTTCTGTTATAATTTAAACATTAACAATCTGTGGATTTGTTATTATTATTTTTCTTTGATATTTTTTATTTGTCTATTATTATTTTTAATTCAGTTATTAACTTATTTATCTATTTTTTCCATATATATATATATATATATATATATATATAGGTTATAGTTTATTTATTTTTGGTTTATTAATAATAGTTGAGGTTTAATAAAAAGTCGAGTTAATAGGTAAGTAGTTACGTGAACTTCCTAGGTAAGTAGTTACGTGAACGTGAGACCGCAAACCTTCCTAGGTTTTCTCATGCGAGAAAGTGTTGTTTAATTTATTCATTTGTTTGTGAATGTGGATTAATAAACTTATGAACTTATGTGGGCCCCAAAGACAAATACACCTTCAAAGAAAAGTTACAATTTCTCAGGGTGTTTGGTGCCATATGTTTTTGGATTCTTTTTGGTTTATTTTTCACACGCGTTTCTTTTTTTTAAATTTGGTGCCAAAAACTGCGTAACTGCATATGCAACTCTTTTTCATTAAAAAATGAATTCCCTATTTTTTCAATTTTCCAACATATATATTGTGTAAGTTTCACAAACAGCCGTAATGCATGATTAAGAGGAATTGTTAAGTTTAAAGGACTCAATCTGCGTTCTTGCAAAGACAAGTATAATTTATGTTTATTTATTTCTATTTATATCAATAAAACCCTATTGAATCTAAAAAAATCTTTGCACTTAATCGAGAATTCAAATAATCAGATTTCATTTTCACTGTCCTTGGTAATTTTGAAATGTAGAATTTTAATAAATAAATAAAAATAAATATGAATATATTTATCATTTTAATAAATTTTATACATTTTTTATTTTAATACAAATATAAAAATAAATAAAATTAAATAAATAGAACCATTAAAAACACACAAGCTGCTAGATAATTGACAGTTGTACGCTTGAAAAATCTTAAAGTAAGCTTAAAAAGTCAAAATCTAAGTTACTTCGAGGTTGACTAGTCAAAATGACGTTAATTCTCATTTACCATTTTAGAATTTTTCGTAACACCTCCGGCAAGAAACGTTTCATCTGCAATTAATGAATATACTTATAGGAAGGACATAATTTACAATAGTTTATCAATGAAAGAGATTAACCGATTCTCCACGATTCACCAAAAACACAATCCCTTGACATCACTAATATTTTATTAAATAAAAAAAACAAGTTTTTTAAACTGAAAGTAAGGAGCGACATTAAAACTTAAAACGAACAGAAATTATTCGGTATATGAAAGGGGCTGTCCCCTCCTCAACGCTTCGCTCTTTACGCTAAAGTTTTTTATTGTTTTAAAAAATAAAGTAATGAGGCAAAGTCAAACTTTAGCGTAAAGAGCGAGGCGTTGAGGAGGGGACAGCCCCTTTCATATACGGAATAATTTCTGTTCGTTTTAAGCTTTAATGTCGCTCCTTACTTTCAGTTTAAAAAACTTATTTTTTTTTATTTAATTTCTGATCGTTTTTTAGTTAATGCAACTTTTATTTTGGCTCACCGTCATTGAATAAGTAAACAAAATTTGCATAAAAATTTTACTTTTCTTTTGCTAAATGAATGTCTCTAAATTTGGTTATGACGTAATTTACAAATTAACTTACGTAACTAACTTCTATATTCGTATATTTTTCTTCTAGCAAAAAATACAAAGTTGCAGATTTTTGCAGATTTGAGCTTGAAACCTATGTAATAGGGTTTTCTGATACGCTGAATCTGACGGTGTGATTTTCATTAAAATTCTTTCACTTGTAGGGGATGTTTCCCCCCTCTTTCAAAAATCAGATTTTTTCAGATTCTATGTTGTTTCCTCGCTCTTCTGTTTTTATGCGTACGTTGGCATGTGCGCTGTTTTGTGACATTTATTTATGTATGCGTTATAAATAAAAATATTCTACTCTTCTACTCTACTCTACTTAGAATTTATTCCAAGGTCATTAAAGAAACGGCAGAGCTTAGTCAGTGTTTTAAACCATGTAAATTCTCTAAAGTAGAGTATTCAAAATTTGGATGATTCTCCAAACTTCAAAATATTAAACTAATTTTAAAAGTCAAAGATGATTGCAATGTTTATCCTAATTTTGTGGAACAATTATTTCCATTGTATTGGTATAAATTTACAGATTTACATAATTATTTATTTTGCCATTCATCTTATCATATAATCATCGTTATTAAATTTACATTTTGATGTGCAAAAATCAAAATCAAACTTTGATTTGTGAAATCAAACTTATATAAAAATTCAAAGGCAGAAAATGGACGAAACATAAAAAATTCAACATCATCCATTTACATTTAGCTTTAGTCTACAGCAACACACAAAAGCAACAGAAAAAGTAGCAATCAATAAAGTCAATAGGACAAAAACGAATGGTGCAAAACAAAACAAAAAACAAACTAACACAGAAAACGCTCAATTAGGCTTGTGAGCCGATTCAACTGTCAAGAACTACAATGAAAGAGCAGTTAAGACGGTTATATTTTGCTTTACAGCTGATGAACGAAAGGTTACTTCCTGCACTTTGATTTCTACCTGCTTTGCTCTGTTCTGGTCTTTTTGCTTTTTAATCGCGATTTTTGGCAATCCAGCTGGACCAATAAAAAGCAGGACCCTCTCAAAGAGGTTGAAAAGAGGCATTGAGAATTTGTTTAAAGAATTAGGAGCCTCATTGAAGGGATTAAATGGTGATGCTCTGAACATGGCGAGAGGGTGGAGCGAGTATTGAGTAGTTCAGATTTCGGAATTACTACTCCGGAGCATCATACTTTTTTTTTCAAAACTTCATCCCTACCCGACAAAAAAACTCGTCGGAAAAAAATTGTGCGTATTGCCAAATGCCCAAATACATAACTCATTAGGCTAATCTCCAGAATATTCAATATATTCTGATTGTATTCTACTACTAATACTACTACTACTACTACTAACAACTCACCACAGCACCAAGCCACCTGGGGCCAACACAGGTACGCATGCTCCTCTTCCAATCTACTCTATTCAAAGCCTCCCTCCCTACATCCTCCAGATATATCCCGTTTCCCTTAAATCTTTCTTTGCGAGATCCTCCCACCCAACCGTGGACGACCTGCTTTCCGTTTAGCCCTAGACGGTTGGCCGGAAAGCCCTATGGTTATTCCTCCGTTTAGCCTATGATTATAACTAATCAGAATATACAGAAGACGGAATTTTGATTCGCCTATTTTACGCTGATGAGTTTATTCATAAGTGTTTTTAAATAATGGGCTAAGAAGAAGATCGAAAATGAGATATATTTTATGGTTCACTGACCTCCATTCTTCCCTAGTAAGAAAAGAGAAGTTCTAACGCCTTTAACCTCTATTTCTTACTCCCCAGTCGTGCGTGGTTGAAAGGCTTATCATTAATCAAAAATATTTTTAAATAATAAGAGACCACTTTAGCTGGTTTTTAGGAAGACAAATGGAGGAAAGATGATAGAGATCATGGCTAATTTTTCGGCCGCAGAGTTTGTCTAGCCTTTTACTTATGTTCGCATAATCCTCTTTTCCGCTACCATTTTTGTTAATTTATTTTTAATAGACTCAAATTATATAAGCTAAATAATTGAGGCTAAAAAATACTTTGATATTATTATTTATAAAAACTAAGAGTTTTCTATGAAAGTAGTATGAAAGTAGAATAAACTACATTTATTGAACAATACAGCATTGGTGCAGAAAAAGATTTTTTTTTCTTTTGCTTACTTCCACATGATGCGCTTGTTTTTCTCCTCGAAATCACAAGAGCTTAAGCATTAAAATCTTATGTTAATCCACCTTTTAATGGGACTTCTAACGATAGACTATTTCTAACTGACAGCCAAGATATTTCAAAGATCTTAGTTGAAACTATTTTACATCAACGCAAATTGTGAATATGTAACCCGCAAGAGGTATTATATATATTACCTTTTACTACCCTTCCTTAAGATTCCCTTCTTACTACCCTTCCTACCCTACCCTTCCTGTGTTCCCCAATTATTCCTCTTAATACTAATAAAGTTAGTCGCATTAAGAGCATTTTTTCCTTTAAAATTTGTCAGAAATGGTTTATTACGAACAAACAAGGAACATTTTCAGTCAGTAAAAACTACTGCAAATATTTCGGCCGTCCTCAGTGTAGGACGAAGAAAAAAAAATACTAAACAGAATAATAGGCAAAAAAACAAAACAAAAGACA
>JAQQPU010016055.1:523-11698 GCA_029168905.1 Artemia sp. Kazakhstan ARC1039
AAAAAAAATGGCTATCTCAAAGTTCTTGTCAGACAGGTTTGCGAAAAAAGGCCGTGGAGGGGGGAGGGGGGCTAGGTACCCTCCAATCTCTTTTGACTCTTAAAAAGTAAACTAGAACTTTAAATTTCCAATCAAAAGAGCCCTCTTTGAAGTTTATACAAGCATCCCTTCCATTAAAACCATATAAGCCCCCAAGGCATAACTTACTATGCCTTGTGTTGACACCAGAGATTTTATTATATGATCTTTGAACTATTTTTAACAAAATAGCTAACTAAAATTTTTTATCGGATATATTTGGGAAAAAAAGCGTGTTGGGGGGCTGGTTAACCTCCAATATCTTTTGACGCTTAAAAAGTGAACTAGAACTTTCAATTTCCAATCAAATGAGTCAACTCTGAAGTTTCCTTTCATAAGAACCATATTCCTTCCATAAGAACCATATATGCCCCCAGGGCATACCTTATAACCCTTGCCCTGAAGACTGTGGGGGAGTGTCATGCTCAAAGATATAATTTCCAGAACTTTCAACTATGTTGAACAAAATGGCTATCTCAAAATTTTGATTGGATGTGTTTGGGGAAATGGTGGGCATGGAAGGGGTGTTAGTTGCCTTCCAATCACTTTCAACTATTAAAAAGGGCACTAGCCATTTAAATTTCCAATCGAATGAGTCCTTTTTGAAGTTTCTACGACAACACTTTCTATGAAAACTTTATATGCCCTAAGGGCATAACTTACAACCCCTGCCCTGACAGGTGTGGGGAGGGGTTGTCATCCTCAAAGACCTAATTTCCAGAAATTTCAACCAAGTTGAACACAATGCTATCTAAAAATTTTGATTGGATGTGTTTGGGGAAAAGGTGGGCATGAGAGGGGGGTTAGTTGTCCTCTAATCACTTTTGACTATTAAAAAGGGCACTAGGCTTTGAATTTCCAATCGAATGAGCCCTTTTTGAAGTTTCTATGACAAAGCTTGGTATAAAAGCTAAAATGCCCCCATGGCATAACTTACAACCCTTGCCCTGAGGGCTGTGGGCGAGTGTCCTCCTCAAAAACAAAACTTCTATCTGGAAATCAACTACGTAGAACAAAATGGCTATCTCAAAATTTTGACTAGATGTGTTTGGGGAAATGGTGGGCATGGAAGGGATGTTTGTTGCCTTCCAATCACTTTTGAACCTTATAAAGGGCACTAGAACTCTTGATTTCCAATCAAATTAGCTCCCTTTGAAGTTTTTACAACAACCCCTTCCATATGAAGTGCCTCAGGAAAAAAATAATAAATAAATAATAAAACATTAGAGCTGTATGGCCTTTACTATAGGCAACGCTATAGCGTTGCCTCTGATATCATAGGCAGTGCAATCAGGCTGCCTAATTAAAGCAAAATGTTGGCATAATGTATTATTTATTTTATTCATTTAGACCAGGGCACTTTGTATCAAAGAAGTTGTTGTAGAAACTTCGAAAAGGGCTCATTTGATTGGAAATTGGAGTGGCTTGTGCCCTTTTTAATAGTCAAAAGTGATTGGAAGGCAACTAACACCCCTTTCACGCCCACCATTTCCCCAAACACATCCAATCAAATTTTGAGACAGCCATTTTCTTCAGCATAGTTGATTTCCAGATAGAAATTATGTTTTTGAAGACAACCCTTCCCCACAGCCTTCACAAAAAGAGTTGTGAGTTATCCCAAGGGGGCATATAAGGTTTTTTATAGAAAGCGTTGTCATAGAAACTTCAAAAAAGGTTCAGTCAATTGAAAATTCAAAGGGATAGTGCCCTTTTTAATAGTCGAAAGTGATTGGAGAGCAACTAACCTCCCTCTCACACCCATCTTTTCCCCAAACACATCCAATCAAAATTTTAAGATAGCCATTTTGTCCAACGTAGTTGAAAGTTCTTGAAATTAGGTCTTTGAGGATGACAAGCTATCCACAGCCCTCAGGGCAAGGGTTGTAAGTAATACCCTGGGGGGCATATAAGGTTTTTATAGAAAGCATTGTTGTAGAAACGTCAAAATTTTGAGATAGCCATTTAGTTCAAAGTAGTTGAAAGGTCCAGAAATTGTATCTTTGAGGATGACACTACCCCCACAGCCCTCAGGGTAAGGGTTATAAGTTATGCCCTGGGGGCATATAAGTTTTTTATTGAAAGCTTTGTCATAAAAACTTGAAAAAGGGCTCATTCAATTGGAAATTCAAAGCCTAGTGCCCTTTTTAATAGTCAAAAGTGATTTGAGGGCAACTAACCCCCCTATCACATCCTCCTTTTCCCCAAACACATCCAAACAAAATTTTTAGATAGCCATTTTGTTTGACATAGTTGAAAAGTCCAGAAATTATGTTTTTGAGGATTAGACTCCCCCAGAGTCCACAGGGCAAGGGTTGTAAGTTATGCCCTGGGGGCATATAAGGTTTTTGTAGATAGTGATATTGTAGAAATTTCAAAAAGTGCTCATTCGATTGGAAATTAGAAGGGCTTGTGCTCTTTTTAATAGTCAAAAGTGATTGGAGGATAACTAACACTCCTCTCACACCAACCATTTCCCCAAACACATCCAATCAAAATTTTGAGAGAGCCATTTTGTTTGACACAACTAAAAATTCCAGACATTATGTTTTTGAGGATTACACTCCCCCCCCCCACAACCCTCAGGGCAAGAGTTGTAAGTTATGCTCTGGGGCATAAAAGTTTTTTTTTGTAGAAAGCGTTGTTGTAGAAACTTCAAAAAGGAATCATTTGATTGGAAATTGAAATGGCAAATGCCCTTTTTAATAGTTGAAATTGATTGGAGGGTAAGTAACCCCCCTTTAACAACCAACATTTACCCAAACACATCCAATTGAAATTTTGGGATAGTCATTTTGTTTAACATAGTTGAAAGGTCCAGAAATTATGTCTTTGATGATGACAATCCCCTCACAGCCCTCAGGGCAAGGGTCGTAAGTTATGCCCTGGGGCATATAAGGTTTTTATAGAAAGAGTTGTTGTAGAAACTTCAAAAAGGGCTCATTTGATTGGAAATTGAAAGGGCTAGTGTCCTTTTTAATGTTTGGAAGTGATTGGAGGGCAACTAACCCCCCTCTCATGCCCACCATTTCCCCAAACACATCCAATCAAAATTTTGAGATAGCAATTTTCTTCAACGTAGTTGAATGTTCTGGAAATTAGGTCTTTGAGGATGACCCTCCCCAACCCTCAGGGCAAGAAATGTAAGTTATGCCCTGGAGGCATATAAGGTTTTTATTGAAAGTCTTGTCATAGAAACTTCAAAAGGGCTCATTCAATAGAAATTGAAAGGGCTAGTGCCTTTTTAATTGTTGAAAGTAATTGGAGGGCAACCAACACCCCTCTCATGCCCTCAAGGGTTGTAATTTATGCCATGGGTTCATATAAGGTGTTCATAGAAAGCATTGTTGTAGAAACTCAAAAAGGGCTCATTCAATTGAAGGCTTGACATTTTTATAGTAAAGATTGATGTGGGTATAATGTATAATTCTTGGGGCTCCACCCCTGTTTCTTTTCTTTTCAGATAAATGACCCATTTTCTTTTCTGTAATTACATTTGCCTACAAGATAATTTTTAATCCTAAGTTGAATTTTGGTAGCTAAGCTGGATCCTTCCGCAATAAGTAAGCTTTGAACTAAATTCTATTTTGGACTTCCTGATTTGAGTCATTGAAAGGTAAAGGTAAGAAAAAGTAGAATGGGTTTTGAATGGGGATTGAGAGGATTGGCTGGGCCAAGCGAAGGTCCACCCCTATGAAAAGTTGCTGTACAGAATATTATTTTTGAGTAGTCTACTTTCAGACCCCGTATATGGAGTCTGTAATGGAAATTTATAGTTGCGTTTATTGTGACCATTTGGAAGAATACAAGTAAGATATTTTCTACAAACTGTGTAGTAATTTTCCCAGAACCCAGGCAGGGTAGGAACAGAGTTACAAGATATTGTCATTATTATATTGACAGGGGGGTTTGTTACCTCCAAGGAGAGAGATAGAGATTTTTAGTGGTAACCCAGGGCGGGTACACTTGGCCTTAGAAAGTGGCCATTTGAACACTAGATCACATTATCATACCCTAGGGTGGGGTATACTGTAATTTGGGTATTACCAAACCCAATATTCACAGAACTGGTGTGGTAGATGCGGGCATCCCATAAAATTGGGCACCGCCAGGGGCTTTTCCCTACAGTAAATGGTTTAGCACCATTTTTGCACCAATAAGTGGTGACAACCATACCTTACCACACCAATACTGGTGGCATTGTAACCAACCAGTATAACACTGGTGGCAGTGGTGGTTACCAGTATAATATTGGTGGCAGCAAGAAAATGTCCTATCAGTAAACCTGATAGTAAAAGAATTCCACATTTTTGAAGAGACAAGTTAATTTAGCCAACAGAGTAGCCTATTGTGATTATATATAAAGAGAAAAGAACACGGAATCAATTACTAGAACTATGAAGATCTATAATGGGCTGTGCCTTGTTAGATAATAAAAAAAAAATAAAAATTATGAATCAATATATCGCGCAACTAATTAGTGTGCAAAAATATAAGGCTAATTGACACGCAGCAATTTTTTGCGAGAAACCGGAAGTTACATGGATAAAAGAATTTTCATTTAGACTGAAGAAGTATTTTGAAGTTAACGGAATTTTGAAATAATGTTGGACAGAGATAAGATTAACTCAAGACCGAGAAGGGCAAGTGAAGCCCATAGAAAAAGTAGGAAAATAGAAAGAAAGGCTAATATGGAGACCTTTGAGAGAGAGCACCAAGAATATAAGGAAAAAATTCAGGCTGAGAAAGATGAAATTAGAAAGAATAGAAAAGAGGACAAAAGGGCTAGAGTAGCCTATAAAGAAAGAGACAATATGGATAGAGAACAAACAGATTCAGAAAATGAGATAAGAAGAAATAATGACAGACGGAATCAAAGTAGTCCCAATAGAAGGACCAGTGTTGAATCGAGATCCAGCAGGGGCTCACAAAAAAGTACTCAAATAGATACAACACAACAAATATTAAATTTCATGAAGGAAGAGAGAATAGCCAGAGAACAAAAAGAGAAAGAAAGAGAGATAGAAAAGAAAGAGAGAATAGCTAGAGAACAAAGAAAAGAGGTGGACGAAAGAAAGCACCTGGAGTATACGAAAAAATTACAGGATGAGATAGATAAAATTGAAAAAGATAGTCAAGCCCATGAAATACTTCATCAGGCATGTATGGGCAAAATTGAAAAAGATAGACAAGCCAATGAAATATATCATCAGGTTCGTATGGAAACCCTTACTAAAGCTTGTGAAGCCTGTAAGGGAATGCCAATGAGTGAGAGATTATCAGAGAATTATCAGACAGTAAATGCTGTAACAAGAAAATAAGCAACTTCATTGAATACGGGGGGAGGTGGACCAGCCCATAAAATAAATTGGGAGGCTGTGCCACCCTGTCGGAAAAACGAAATACTTGATACTCATGTTCAAAATGTTGATAATCCACAAAAATGGGATGCAGAAGTAAACAGACCACATAGTATTGAAAATAAGATGCGCAAAAATAATTTTCAGGAATATTTCCAGAAAATGGAAAACTTGAGAACACTTTTAACAAGTGTGAGATGCCAAAAAATGTTTGCCAAAATGAAGTGCTGATTGTACCAGAGAAAAAGGAGACAAAATTTATTGTATGTGCTTTTCCTCGCAAAGTTCAAGAAATATTAGTACAATATGAAAAACACAAATGTTGGAATTCAGTTCCCATTTGATAACGAAATATTTGTTTCTGCAGTAAAAGTAAAGAGAACTAAAAGAGAGAAAAGAGATATTAAATGGAGCTACAATGAAGAAATGCAGTCAAAGATGGTGGACACTGGAGTCTAAATCATATTTAACAATGATTTATTATTTTGCACAAATGACAAAATTGAGAAAAGTGAAAAAGAACAAATAAATGCAAAAAAGAGACAAAATTTGGAGATTCAGCCTGCAGTGGCAAAAAATAAGAAATGTTGGATGGGCTGTGCCTTGATAACATAAATAATGGGGAGAAAAATAAAATGTTGGATGGCCTGTGCCTTGATAACATAAATAATAGGGAGAAAAAAAATGTTGGATGGGCTGTGCCTTGATAACATAAATAATAGGGGGGAAACAGTGGTCAAAGACCCATGGGGAATAAAACAAGATGATTACAAAATAGAGATGAATGACCTACAATGGGTTGGGGGAAAGTTGGGAGATATTGAATGTTGAGTTGGATTGAAAAAACTTGGAAAGGAATCTGAGATTAGTATTATCAACTCAAAAGATATGATGATCTTGGGGAAGATCCCCTGCAGGAAGTCGGGAAAGATAACCCTTTTCCTCAATGCACAACTGGCGGACAAGTTGTGATCCCTTTACCAAGGTTTTGCCTCTTTGATCTGGAGTCCTTGGGGGATACTCTCTCCCAGTCACTTCACATTTCACCCAAACCTTTGTCCAGTAACCCTATTCATAGTTGTTATTCTTCATGGGAATTGACAATTATTTCCGGCAAACCATATTCAGTATCTAAGTTTCATCTTCAATTAGCACCAACGCATATTCTGCATTTGATTATCCCAGGGGAGGGAACCCAGAGAAAAGGCAATTCATGGTTTGCTCAAAATTTTACTTAATTCCTAGTGCCCTTATTGTTTTCACAGGCCTTTGCATGTTCAGCCTTAGATTGTTTGAAATTATGCCAAGGGGCAATTTACTTTTTTTTTAGATATAGGGTTGTTTCCACAGATGGAAATAAGAGGCTAGGGCAGCCAATTTTTCATGATGGCTGGCATCATCAAATGTGCCAGAAACTGATTCTCTGCTCCTCTCAAATGTAAATTTGTGAGAGCAAGAAAATTTGTGTTTTGATTGTGCTGTGCATGATCATTTTCTATGAGTCTTGGGGACTTCAACTTTCAAAACCAAGTGCAGATGCTATACAATAGAGACCATGGTGGTTCTGTGGTAGAGATGTGTGGATGACGACAGATCCTGAGCCAAGCAGTGGAAGTACAGGCACTGGTGGAAGAAAGAAGACAAATGGAATTTGTATAGTTGAAGTTAAGTGTTATATTTGTAAGGGTGGACCAGCAAGGCGCATGGGTGGTCATTTATCTTGATAAGTGGTGACACCCATACCTTACCACACCAATACTGGTGGCATTGTAACCAACAAGTATAACAATTATTTTTTTTTTTTTTTACACCAGGGCACTTTGTATTGAAAGAGTTGTCATAGGAACTTTGAAAAGGGCTCATTCAATTGAAAATGGAAAGGACTAATGCCCTTTATAAAAGATTATTTGATTTAATTTTTGCTCATTTTTGGTTTAATGGATTTCTTTACTTTTCTTTGAAAAACTTATTTTGTGGAAAGTTTTTTTTAATTGTTTTTTTGTCAATGATGGCTTTTAGCCATCAGCAGTAACTGACCAACCATTGGGCTAGCCTGTATCTGAGACAATAGATGAATACATGCCTTCCTTAAATCCAGAAGAAGGGGGAGGTGTAGCCTCTCAATACACACACACACAGGTAACCTGCACTTCAATCTAGACAGTTTCACTTTTCATGGTAAGGCCATATCCAAAAGCTTGTGAAAGGCCACATCAAAAGGTTGATAAAAAGGAGTTTGCAGAATACTGATGGATACTCCAGAGAAAGAAAAGATTGATGAGCAGGCTATGCTTTGACAAGCAAAGAAAGTGAAAGCAGTTCTCACAAACCCTTAATTAAAATCTAAGAATCATAAGAAATAACTCTTTATTGAAAGTGACAGCAGCTCAGAAGAGGTTTTAGTCTTGGAGGATCTTTTTTATAATTGTTTAGTGCAACAAGTTTGTTAAAGCTTACCATATTTTGGTATTAATAAATAAATATTTGGAGATTATAAAGAGGGACTAAGTAGGCTAGGTTGGTGTGATCACTTTGTTCCTATGTCAGCTATGTAATCCTCTATATACTTATCCAACTATTTTCTGATATAAAAAAAACTTCCATCAAGAACTTCAAGAACATCAAGAAAATCTGCATGGAGGATTGAAGCTAAAAGACATCACCAAAATTTTAGGTTTTACCCTGTTTTATTTATGTTTGATTGATGAGATTTCAATAGCACAATAGACTTTCCAGTAAAGTACCAACTCATATTATTGAGTTTCAAATAAAGTGAATATACTATTCTATGCCTTTTTTTATGCTGATTATGAATAGGCTGTGACAATCATTTCTATCGGAAATGAATTTTAGCCCCCCCACCCAATATATACCAATTCAGGGTATATAGGCTACTTCTACATTAGGGAGGGGTGGGGGCAAATTTGATTTCTGATGTAAATGGGAGGTAAGTTTATACTTTACCCCCCCCCCTAATGTAGAAATATATACCCTGAATTGCCATATATAGGGGGGGGGGCTAAAATTCATTTCTGATAGAAATGATTGTTATATTCGTAATCAGCATAAAAAAGGCATCAAATGGTGTATTCACTTTATTCCTAACTCAATAATATGATTTGGTAAAAATTTACCGACTTTCCAGTCTTTCCTGAATTTTCATCTAAAATAAGAAAAAAAAATAATTCAATGTTAATTTACTTTAGAGATTGAAACTGCCATTTCAGAGCTTATACAACTTTATTTTTCGAATAAATTTTGCCAATTCTTAGAACGTTGCCATTTACTACATAGGGTTATTCAGATTTTTTGTCTGAAAATTTTTAAAGTCGAACGCTAAAGTTTTAGTAAACTTCTAAGGTATATATATGTTTTTAGTAGTTGTTAAGCCATGGAGTAAGCTGCTTCAAGTAAAAGAGGCTGTAAAGTGAGACCAAGTAAGACGCAGCTTCCAGTTTGACTAAACCTTGTAGTTTATAGAAAAGAATTTCGACATGAACACCAATCAGAATTGTATTATCAAAAACACAGTTCTAAGACTGAAACTGATGGCAACTTTCTCTTTCAAATATAAAATTTTTTTTATTGATATTGAGAAAAATGTCATGAGTGCCATATCTGACAAGGTGTATGTTTATAGAGACAGCGTAAACGCTCCTTCCCCTTTGGTCACTATATATTATCCGACCGGGACGTGTGTGTTCACCAAGAGGAAAGCCTTGGTGTGAGTAATTTTCTTTGAATTTTTCCAATGCTCAGGAGGGGGAGGGGCCTCGCCCTGGTATCAATCTGGGGAGAAGTGGTACATCGGCCTCCCCTATTAAAAAAATAACATAAAGCAGATGTTTTGCTGTGTTGTGTTATTTTGTTGAAGTTTCTTTTTGTAATGTTTTTTTTTGTATATACCTATGCATATATTCAATATAAGAAACTGATTAGTTTTAACTCAGTTTTTCTTGTTCTTTGTTGATATTAGGGACACAGAGAGAGATTATGCATAAGTTTATAATTCCATTCAGAGCTTTTTTCTGTGGGTCATCGATGAGTGGACAAACCTTACTTTTGATGAAAATAATTCAAAATCGTAGTGAAATGTAGATGGGGAGTTCGAGAATACAAATATGTACTATTGCCATAGTGTTTGGCAAGAGTCACGTGATAGGATAAAAACTAATGAACCCAAAGATGCATTTATTGAGGGATTGCATGTCGTGTTCAATTAAGTTTAATCAAACTCTTGGATCGTTATTGATGATTTAGCCAAATCGATAGAGTAATAGTATGAGAAAATGATTAAAAACTTCACGGTACAATCACATCATGAAAAATTTCTGTCACAGATGTCCTGAACAATTTGCTTCATCAGGGTCGATGTACGCAAACTCTTGCTTTGAACCATACTTATTACATTATGCACAAAGCTGTTTGTGTCTCAACTTTTCTCATAACTTCAAACAAGTAAATTTATCCGGGCTGCCCTAAATTCCTGCTTTCAGATTACAATCAGGCTGGAAGCAAGCCCTATTGGCACATTGTACTCGACCTGAATCAGAATAAACCAGAAGATCTACGTGTGGTTAGCAATATATTTGATCGTGAAATAACTATGTATCTGCCAATGAGCGATAGGAAAAGACTTTAGTTGAGACTATGACTTTGAAGAAATTACATAATAGTAGATATCTGTTCTCTATGTGGAGCCGTTCGAAACTACGACTTAGGAATGTCATACTTAACAATGTAGATCGGGAATTTATTAAACTAATTTCTGAGATGTGTTTAAATTTAACTGCAGACAATGTTTAGCTGCATTAGGAAAGACTAGACAACATGAATCCATTGCAATTCCCTGTTGGGAGGAGAGTAACAGATTGTTAAATTATATGAATGAAACCATTGGCGTTCAAATTGATAGGACAACCAATAAATCATCCTAGGAAACAACGCCACTTACTATCTCATTCATCTAATAACTGGATTTTGTCCCTAATTGCAGGAAAATTTTATCCATTGACAACAATATCCTGATGTATCTACACTCATCAAACTTTTCTAAAGCACTTGTGATTAACAAGCAAGTTTTAAAATAATTAATACAACAGGCAACAGCAAATGACAACGGCGATGAAAAGATTATTTTAAAACTTTGTTGATGACGACAAGCACACCTAAATAAAAATACAGCAGTAACTTACAGTGTAAAGTTACAAGAGTAAATAAAGTACAGCAGATTGTACACGAGAGCGTCTTGCCAACGCTAATATACAAATAGGTTGTGGACTTGGTAGTAGTACACGTTTACTTGCAAAATAGCTGAAACTCTGAAACGTTTCAACGCAAATATTGGTGAGACGGGGAGTCTAAATGCACCCAGTGCACTTGCCCATGTCTTAAACGTCCAACAGAGCGTAGCAAAATACTATCTAAAAAATGATCCCAGCTACAGCCTTCATCGAAATCTTAGACTTTACGGTAATCAATATCGAAAAAATGAGGGCTTTTTACCCCCTACAAATTATGCAAGCTAATAATATAACTTTGGATGAGATGCAACGCCGACACAATAAAAAATATAAATATATTCTATTTACAATTACTATCTTTAGTTGCTATTCCTATGCCATTCCTTTGAAATCTAAGCGTGGCAGAGATTACGAATGCTCTATAAACAATGCTTGAGCAAAATTTTCATAGCGATATTCAGACGCATCGAGGGAGTATTTTATCAATCCGCATGTAA
>JAQQPU010016056.1:4513-20404 GCA_029168905.1 Artemia sp. Kazakhstan ARC1039
TCCCACCCCACCCCCCTCCCTGCGCTTTGTTGGGGGGTCCGCGGGGGGGGGGGGGGAGTAGTTGCCCTCCAATCACTTTCGACTATTCTAAGGACACTAGCCCTTTGAATTTCCAATCGAATGAGTCTGTTTTGAAGTTTCTACGACAACGCCTTCTATAGAAAACCTTATTGTCCCCAGGGCATAGCTTAAAACCCTTGCCCTGAGGGTTGCGGGGGAGTGTCCGCCTCAGAAACATATTTTCTATTTGGAAATCAACTACGCTGAACAAAATGGCTATCTCAAAATTTTGATTGGATGTGTTTGGGGGAATGATGGGGATGGGGGGGGGGGTAGTTGCCCTCCAATCACTTTCGACTATTAAAAGGGCACTAGCCCTTTGAATTTCCAATCGAATGAGCATGTTTTGAAGTTTCTACGACAACGCCTTTTATAAAAAACCTTATATTTCCCCAGGGCATAGCTTAAAACCCTTGCCCTGAAGGTTGTGGGGGAGTGTCTGCCTCAAAAATATATTTTAGATCTGGAAATCAACTACCCTGAACAAAATGGCTATCTCAAAATTTTAATTGGATGTATTTGGGGAAAGATGGGCGTGGGGGGGGGCTAGTTGCCCTCCAATCACTTTTGACTATTAAAAAGGGTACTAGGCCTTTGAATTTCCAATCGAATGAGCCAGTTTTGAAGTTTCTACGACAACGCCTTCTATAAAAACCTTATATGCCCCCAGGGCATAACATAAAACCCTTGCCCTAAGGGTTGTGGGGGAGTGTCCTCCTCAAAAACATATTTTCTATCTGGAAATCAACTACGCTGAACAAAATGGCTATCTCAAAATTTTGATTGGATGTGTTTGGGGGAATGATGGGCGTGGGGGGGCTTGTTGCCCTCCAATCACTTTCGACAATTAAAAAGGGCACTTGCCACTCCAATTTCCAATCGAATGGGCCCTTTTCGAAGTTTCTACGACAACTCCTACGATACGAAGTGCCTGGGTATGGAGAACCAAAAACAACACATTGTGCCCACATCGTTCTTTACTTAGGCAGCGCGCCAGCGCTTCTTGTACTTATGTACAAGAAGAAATTGCTTCTTGTACTTATGTATTTCTTGTATTATTATCTTGTCGACAGATAAGCGTGTATATATATTGCATTCACTTAGTATGTCATATGCGGTTATAACCTATACGATGATAACGTCATTCTTCAAGCTTGTACACGAAAATGCAGTTTTTGTTTAAATTGATTCTATTTTAATAACAATTTTATTTTTAATTACAAAAGGCACTAGATTTAGCAATTTTCTTTAAGATAGTTTTAATCGTTTTTAAACTAGCTAAACTCTTCATCGAAATCATAGGACCAGAAGTCGTGACTATCGAAAAACTAAAGCCTTTTTCCCCTTGGTGATGAAGTTGCTAAATGTATAGAAAGTATTCTTGAACAAGGTTCTTATAGAAATACCCTAACAAATCGGGGGATTGAATTTCTTAATCCACATGTAAAAAAGGTTTTATTGAAATATAACACAGAACTCTATCATAGTCATACTCCAATAAAGACAGCCTTGGCTGAACGTGTAATAGGAACTATTAATTTTAAGATATTGTACATTGAAAAATGCTGCTGCTTTTATTCATGATTTAGATAAAATGAAGTTGATTTATAATCAACGTCCTCATAGATCCTTGTCCAATGTTAGTCCTCTTGAAGCTCATCATAGTGACAATACACTTGAAATTTCTCTTAAGCAATATTCCAGTGAATAGCCTGGGAAGAAAAAAATTTAATATTAAAGATTCTGTTCGAATCAGTCGAACAAGAAATATTTTTTAAAAGGGGAATTACTTATGGTCGACTGAACTCTTTAAAGTGTCAAAGGTCTTAGACACCAACCCTGTAACGTGTCGTTTTTGTGATATGAAAGATGATGAGATTCTTGGCGGTTTTTATGATTATGAATTGCAAAAGTTGGAATAAGTAGGATGTATCAAATTCAAAAGGTAATAAAGACTCGAACTCACAAGGGGAAGCGACAGTTGCTTTTTCGCTGGCTAGGATAAAATTCTGATTTTGATTCCTAGATTGGTTTTGAAGACGTTCATAATGTCTAATGATTTTTATGTGACATCCATGTCCGATTTCTCTGACCTCCTTTAAGACAATTTGAATAAAAAGGGTGATTTTTGGACAAAACTCTCCCCCGCCATTAAATTTGAGGGGAGGTATGAAGTTGCTCTTGTTGATTGTTTTCTTAGAAATACCTAAGGTATTCTAAGAAGGATCGTACATATGATATAAAAGTAAGACCCTTTGACTTTTCCGAGGAGGGTGCATTGGCGAATATTGACTCTGATGATTACCCCTATGCAATTATAGACTATGGAGAATACAGCAATATGAGTGATTTGTGTTAAGTTATCAACAAAAACATTGCTTTTCGAAAAAAGGGTGGATTCAAATTCAACTATTCACCGGAACAGAGGAGAATTTACATTACCAATTCATTTGAGAAGGAAACAATTTTCCCCAATGAGGATTTACGTAAGGTTCTCGGTTTTAAAGATCGTATTATTAAAGTAAAAAGTTTTAGTGGCAAGCAGCATGTTATTTATGCAGACAATGCACCCGCCTTCTCATCTGACAATTGTATATTTCTTTAGGCATCCTTTGTCGAAAGATCGAGAGTCAGTAATAGCAATATCCGGCTCCTACGTATTCTTGAACGAAAAACCTCTAGTGAACATGTTTACCAATACAATATAAGGCACCTTTAATACATTCCAGTCAACACTTCGTATTTGGAGCTTTGTCAGTTAAAATTAAGAAGTGAATAGAGTGATCCTCTGGCAATAACAAAAGGTTTGACCTTGATTACGTGTCATTTTCGACCCATTCAGTGAGGTGGCTAATAGAGCTCATTTTGTTTGTCCTGATATTGATTTCAATGTTGCTACTCTAGGACCGCGACAATTGGGTCATGCAACGAACTATTACAGCAGTCGCTCGTCAATTTCCGGCTACGGTCTCGGCAATTGGTTTGCTAAGTCATTTCATTCTGCACTACTCCTGGCTAAAAAATATATTGCATCGGTTGCCACGGATTTTGCATCCTCTACACTACATGATTGGGGCTCTGGGATGGATTTTCAAAAAAAAGTTTCACAAAATATCAGGTCTGGTGCTCAATCCCTTGGCGAGCTATTGAAATCACATCAAAGCGGAAAAGGTTTAAAAATGCTGAAAAATACCTCATCACTCAGCAACAAGAAAAAGCCAGTAAAAATTGTTAGATCGAAAAAGGATTTCTTTTCCTAGAAATGACATATCTACCACACAAAGAATCTAATCCTTCAATCAACTCATCTCTAAATCTTTTCAATGCAGAAAATATTAATGTGAGTGTAAAACATGGTTACTCTGAACTATTTTATTCACAACAGCCGCTCTCAGAAAACATACGTTTTAAAATTTATCCCAGTGAAGATTAGTTCATAGATTTGACATCTACAATTTTAGGTTTGCATGTCATTGTTAAAAGCCTAACAATAAAAAACCAAGTGCATTCGAGGGTTTATCCTATAAAAATTGCGTACTACACAATTTATTTAGCCAAATCAGTTTTCTACATAAATGGAACATTGGTGAGACCGAGCAACAGTCTTTCAAGTCATACAAGCTATATACAATTCATGTTGATGACTCCAATGTCCTATAAGATATTGAGAGGCATGGCTTTTGGATATGAATATGAAACGGACACTGACACTGGCAATATACTTCGAGAGGAGGCAACTCAAGATTAATACTTGGTTGGTAAACTAAATCATGAGATAATTAATATACCTCAATGGTTGCCTCCCAATGTTAGATTGATATAAAGCTGCAACTCACACCGTTCAATTTTATTTTGTGAAAAGCACTTGGCACTATACCCGATGTAACAGTCTCCCTCACCACGGTAATACTTCATGTACAAAACAACAAGCTATGAGTTTTGTTTCCTTGGCAATTGAAAAATTAAGAGTCTCTGGAAACAATATCGAATTGATCGTTACTCATAAAATCACGAATCAATGTCATATTGCTACGGGTACACGTACCTACACTGATTCATCATTTATAATGATGAAATTCCTTCAAAACTTGCTTATGCTTTTTTAAAAAGTGCTAGCCGTTGAATCACGGGTAGATTCTCCACGTAAATTTGACCTGTTTGGACTTTCATCTCTTGTATGTAAAGTAAATGGAATTTCGCTCTACAATTTATCCTATGATAAATCCTACAGGACCTTATATGAATTGACAGTGCAATCCCTAGATCAAAATTCACAATTGTTTAAAAATGGTATAACTGACGAAATGTTTGCGAAAACTCGTGGTATCATTTTATTGGATTTGTCCGGTACTCAAGAGATGAGTATTATGTGAACGGGTACTGTAAGCTTAGAGTGTACCTTTGCTGAATCGTTGACGGAGAGTATTGCATTAATCTCGCTAAATAAATTTGAAACCTATTGGTAAATTACCCCTAATGGCAGTTTTCTATTGTACTTCGCACCATGAATACGAATCAAATAATATTGATAGTGCTAAAAATACTATTATCATTGTTAACAGTAGTCCATCAACTGTAAAGACGAGGCATTAGCAATGCATCTTTCAAAAAAGAAAGAATATCCTTTTTTTACCTTCTTGGCCTACCAAATACGTTCTACACGCCTCAGATTGAAAATTTTATTGATCAAAGTGGAAATCTATTATTCAAAATAGGAAGTGGGTACAAGACTTGTCTACCGAAAGCTGTGATTTTCATGCGCTATTATATTTTGTTTTCCAATGTCGCGGACATACTTACAGTGAATTCCTTAACAATTATGGTGACAAACCTTGATTGAACGACTTTCTATTTGAAAATACTAATGACTATCTATAAAATATAAATTTCACTGCCCTAAGAGTGAAATGCTTTAATAATTAATGTCAATTTGTTTATTAATAAAATTTTTACGTACAAAACACTGTGTCCTTTTAGATTTCTTCTTCTACATATAGTTAGTCATCAGAAACGAAAGTGACAGCAGCTCGTCAGGATTTAACTTGTATTCATCTTGGCAAGCAAAGTCGGGGTCACATTTTCAACAATATATTGTAACTTCATTTTTATTATATCTGTTTGTAAAGTCAATAATACTATTCTGATTCATACTAGAAAATTCAAGTGTTTCAATTTGTTTATTTGAAGCAATTCCACCCACAAAATTCTCATATGAAGAATCACTTTCTGTAAAAGCCAGATAAAGGTCTGTATGTGTACAATCATGGTAGCCGGTATCTTCACAGCGAAGTCGTAAAAACCAGAATCTCTTATTATCCCAGAAACTGACGCGTAGACCGGGTTCTTCTTCCCAAAACAACTTAAAACCACGACGATTCCAGTCTCTGAAAAATAAACTGAAATCATGTTTGGGGTTTTCGCACTCATTCCAGGTAAGTATTTTCCCATTGATCACATTTATCATAGTAACAGTTTGAGCAGAGGAAACCTCTAGGAGAGTCACAAATCTCGTCATGACAGGAATTACAGTCTTTAATTTACACAGCATATCCTCTATGCAATTTGCACGAATTGTATAATCTACACTTTTCATTATAGTCATCAGCAAAGGTGCATTTCTCATAGGATGACCAGCTGCCCAATGTATACAAGCATAATGGAGACGTGTAAACCATTTTCGGTGTTGACTGTCTCACCGCCAAAAAGACACTGACTCACGGTCAATAAGATGAATGCCTTCTAGGAGGAGTCACGTTACAAAACTTGCTTAGACACGATTTATTGTTGTCTTACGAAGTGGCCGTCTAAGTAGTGGTTAAAAGCAAAATCACAATATCATTTCTTTTTGTCTCAATTAATATATCTATAAATTGAGTAAATATGTCAGAGCCACGATGTAAAAGTTTCATGCAATAGTCCAAAGATGGGGAATCAGCCCCCATTATATCGTTAAGCATTCCTTGAGAAAATATTTTCCGTTGAAGAGATAACCGTAGAAAATAATCATCTAAAATTAACCTCTTTTCTAATTTTACTAGATTCCGTAAGAATTCTGCTAGTAACAAACTTACTCCTTTTCTATAGATTGATTCAGATTGGTCTCTTCAATATATTTCACTAACGGATTTAATCCGTCTTAAAGTCTCTGTATATGTATTATGTTCATTTTAGCCGCAAAGCATAACTGTTCTTCCGACTTGAATTTGCTTAATGATATAACATATATTGCATACATCTTGTCTTATTCTAAAGTTGGTTGGCAACCCCTTGTAATTTCCACTCCTACCTTAGGCGCTCTAGGCTCCATTTGCCTATTGCTAGCGCTTTTAATATCCAATAATGTAAAAGCATCCAGTCCAATATCTTTGATGTGGGAATACTGAGCTCTTTTCTAATACTGAGACAAGATTGCGTAATCCATATCATCTATATTTCATAGCAACTGAATGCACTTGCATCTTTCAGTCCCCTCCCTATGATGTAACAAATACCCGCTGGCCGGTTGTATAGGGGTGTCGTTATACTACAGGGGGTATTGGCCGGTGGAAAACAGGGCTGCGGTGGAATCCAATAGGAATCTTGCCACCTGTGTCATGGAAACAGGGGCTCTCATGGGAATCTTTCCAGCTGTGTCTTGGAAACAGGGATGTCATGGAAATCCTATGGGAATCGGCTACGGGCGTCATGGAACTAATTATGCCCCCAGTCCTCATATCTTAGAGAAGCAACTTTCAAAAGATGTTTGTTTCAAGTTATCTTGTCAATAGATTATTTCAGTTAATATAGGCTAGAGGTCAATCTTTACTATAAAATTTAAAGTCTAAACAAAACTTCTATTAATGACCACTGCATGAGATCCTAATTTCTATCAGATACATTTCGGGAAAATACGAGGCGTGTGCCTGGGGGGGGGGTAACCACCCTCTGATCACTCTGAATCTTAAAAAGGCCACTAGAACATCTGATTTCAAATCAAATGAGCCCGTTCCGGATTTTTTACGATCACTGTTTTTATAGATAGATAGATAGATAGATTTATTCACACGAAAGACCAATTGAGCCATGGTGACATATACAAAACAAGCAAAAAAATACAGTAACAAAACATAAACTGAAAAGACGCTAAAACTAATTATTTAAGAAAATCCTTACGCTCCCTCATAGGCTACCTACCCGGACGAACTTTCCAATATTATTTATATTTAAGTAACTCATACTTCTTAAAATTTCCAAAATCCAATCTCTCCCCCCGACCTCTCTACCAAATATTTCTAAGCGCAACGTCCTCAACTCCTGATATTCCCCTAAAAAATAATGCAAAGACTCATCCATATCTCCACACATAGCGCAACTGTGAGGACCACCCCTCAATCTATCCCTCGCTAAATATTTCCTACGTTCTCCAAGAGGCATAAAATTCCCCCTTACATACATTACCCATTTCAAATCTTCCAGAGCCAATCCTATTTAGGTAAATTTCTTCACCCCAGTTCTCCTTGACCTCCAGATATAGCCCGAGGGACTTCGAGGTGGCCTTCTCAGCTTGCCAAACCTGAACTTCTTGAGACTCTAGCCTATTAGCAACTAACCTAGATACTGTCCCCTACCATCCCTCCTATCAACTTTCCCTCATTCCAGCAATTACCTAGCCCTGCACGGTCTAATATATTCTTAACCTGATTTAGCCACGAATATTTCCTCCTATCTTGAAGCATCATTAAAAATGCTTGCTTACCTAGCCTATTATCTTCTATCGATGACAATATTTCCCAATATTTAATCATACTAATTAACTTACTCTGTCTCATGCACTTGATTCCTATATCCCGTCTCAGCGCAAACCCATTAAACTTATTATCAAGTGCCTAACATACGCTTAAAAAACCTCAATTGCATTCCTTCTAAATTTAAACCCCCAGAGCTCCGCCCTGTATTGCGAAGTCGATGTAACCCTATCATTAAAAATATACTTTAGCAATCCTACATCCCTAATTCCCTTAATACTACTTTAACTTAACATTCCTAGTAGTCTATTTCCCTTACTTTCTACCATCTTAAGAAGTTTTCTACATTTCCCATCTGACGATAGCCTACAATCTAAACACTGAAATCCATCTACACGGTCTAATGTCCTTCCTTCATGCCTAAACTAACACTGCGAATCGATCTGTTCTTCACTTTTCCTAAAAACCATAACCACGGACCTCTTTACGTTTAATACTAGTACTTAATACTAGTTTTAATACTTAATGCTAGTTCTTGTTCCTAAAATAAGAAGATGCTAGATCTAGTAGTTATTGCAAATGGTCTTTACTTTCTGCTACTAATGCTATGTCGTAGGCAAAAAGTAATGTGATAACACTTCCACTTGAAAGCTTAATTTTTGGGGCGCCTCTGCTTGTCAAGTGTTCTTCAAAATCATTAATATACAATGAAAATAGGCTGGGTAAACTGTACATCCCTGCTTAACACCAAGTCTACTCCTAATAACCCTAGAAAAATTCTTACCTACCCGTACTACAGTCTTAACTACATTATGCATCGATGCTCTAATCTTAACAAATACGCTTGGTAGCCCCAGTGCTAACAACGACTGTATCATTAAGCTTCTATCAACTCCATCAAACGCTCCTTTTAAACCCAAAAAAGCAACAAATAGCCTGCCCTCTTTTCTCCTAACTTGTATCCTAATCATCCCTAACAAAATAAAAATATGATCTTAGGACTATAGCCTTTTCTGAGCCCTGCCTGCGAATCTGATAAGGTTTTATTTTGGTCTATACAACTATCTATCCTACGATATAACATATTAGCGAAAACTTTCCTAAGCACATTACTTAGACTTATACCTTTATTATTCCCATGGTCTAATCTATCCCTCTTTTTAAATAACGGCCCTAGAATAGACGTAGCCCAAGACAAGGGTCATTCTACACTATTCAATATACCACAAAATGTCCCTGCTATAACAGGCAGCAGCCACACCCGTTCCCACTTCCAAAGTGTGGCTGGTATTTCATCTATACCTGGAGCAGACCCACCTCTCATTCCTTTCATTGTCTCCCAAACTTCACTTACCTGGATGGGAGCAACCAAATCATAATCACATTCTTTCATTGGCCTATCTATTACAGCACTTGCTGCAGATACCAGATCTACACTCAAACTAGTTCCTCTTTTGTCCCTAAACACTTCATTTTCTCTCTCCTCTAAATATCTAGGCCAAGAATCTACTACTGGTATGCCATCATAAACTTCTATTCCTCCTATAGATTTCTTAACTAAACGCCAAAAGGTCCTAATATCCCCTTCTCTATAATCTTTCTTCAGCTACTCTCCTTTCCTAATCTCACGCTCCTTTTCCGTAATCTTAAACATTTTCTTATACTTTTTCCGAATCAACTTATAATCCATATAATATTTAGTATTTCCCCTACTATCTGTGCTATCCCTCGCTCTCTGCAGGACCTCTAAAACTTCCTGGCGTTTCTTTTCACAATCTTCATCAAAATATCCATTCTTAATGTCATTCTTAACTCTGCAATTTAACTTTGAACCTACCTCAAATACAACATCATAAACTACTACTAGCGACTCCTCTATTTTTCCGTCACCTAATAAAATCAAATATTTCTTTAATTCCTGCTGAACTTCTTCACTCATCATCATACTCTGAAAATCCTTCTTTTCTCTCCTGTTATATTAAGTGAATATCTAAGCCCTAAATCCTCATTTTTCTTGCGTTTGATTTCCTATCACTGTTAGCCGCTAGTTTCTTAGAAGTGACCCACTCAAAAGTAACCCTAACAGGCATATATACTTTATATGCCCCCAGGACATAACTTACAACCCTTGCCCTGAGGACTTGGGGGGGGCGGGGGTTGTCATCCTCAAAGACATAATTTTATGACCTTTCAATTACGTTGAATGAAATGGCTATCTCAACATTTTTATTGGATGTGTTTGGGAAAATGATGGGCGTGGGAGGGGGTTTATTCACCCTGTAATTACTTTCGACTATTAAAAAGGGCACTAGCCCTTTCAATTTCCAATTGAATGAGCTCTTTTCAAAGTTTCTACGACAACAAATGACCATCTCAAAATTTCTGTCAGATTCATTTCGGGAAAATACGAGGTGTTTGGGGAAGGGGTATCCAGCCTCCAATCACTCTGAATCTGAGCAAAAGGCCCTAAAACTTCTGATTAACAATCCAATGAAACTCCTCCGGAGTTTATACGACCACCCTTTATATATAAACCTTAAATGCCCCCAGATCATAACTTACAAACTCTGTCCTGAGGGCTCTGGGAGGGGTTATTATCCTCAAATACATTACGTCCGTACCTTTCAATTACGTTGAACAAAATGGCTATCTAAAAATATTGATTGGATATGTTTAGGGAAAATAGTGGGCGTGGGAGGGGGGTTAGTTGGCCTCCGATCTCTTTTGACTATTAAAAAGGGCACTAGCCCCTGTAATTTCCAATGGAATGGTCCCTTTTTGAAGTTTTTATAACCACTCCTTCGATACGAAGTGCCCGGGCCAAAAAAAAAACACAAAAAAAATAATAATAATACATTGTGCCGACATAGCCACGTAGCCACATACCCACATAAAGTATATAATATTGGGAATTAAGGAGTAGTGGGATGTGTCAACTCATGAACTTGGACAGACTTCATTGAAGATTTATTGAGATACTGGAAGAACAAGAATGAAATTACATTAAAAGATGTAAACAAAAATTAACCAATCACTTTTGCATTGTTTGCAATCCAGTCAAGGTAAGCAGTGACACGCACGAAGGCTGCTGGGTAGTCTTTCTCACACCCAGCTGATGCGCCAAAAGAGGTAATACCCAAAGTCTTGTAGGTACCGTCAGCCATTAGGTAGTTCAGTGGTCCTCCTGAGTCACCCTTAAGAAGAAAATTAAATTAGGAACAGACCCTTGGAGTAGAGTGTATTCTAGTTAATTTCGTAGATTAACTAGTTTTACTGTTTTCTTTTAGAGAAAATTTTAAGTGTGTTAAAGCCCTAAAATAAACTTAATGGTTATTTTTAAATATGCTTATTGACAGCGCTCATGGTCAAAAGAGTATCACTAGCTAATCTATAAGACCTACTTGTCAGAACTGGAATACCCTCTAACCATTTAAGTAATATCCAATAAATAAATAAAAAAGTAGATATTAAATTTAAACATTATCCAGTAAAGTTGATACAATAAAATAGATTATATTTATATATCATTTTAATTCGAACATTTCATCATTTACTTTGTTTACTCTTCAACACATAATTTCTGTTCTCTTTTTTACTATTTCTATTTCTATATTACGTTTCCTATTTTACTATTGCTATTTCTGTTCTGTTCTCTTTTTTTCTATTTTATTGAAGGGGAAGATGATTTTAATATTAGAATTGCAACTCACTGGTAAATCCAAAGGATCCTCTATCATCGTGAATAATTATTTTGTGTAAATCTTGATTTTACTCAAGGAACAAACTCTTTATTTTATCAATTAGAATCTAGTTTATTAGCTAGATGTTTATTTGGAAACCTTACGAGATCCTCTGGGTGAAAAATTAAGCTTAAATTGTCGTTATATTTTTGTATAACGTAGGTATAGTTCAAGAAATATAAGTTCATCCAAAGGGGAAAAGACAGTTTTGTGTCCTAAAAAAAGAAAAAACAAGAAAAAAAACAAGAAAAAAACACACATTTTCATAATTTTACATGAAAACAAAATGAGTTTTTCAAATACTTGATAGTTTAATCCTAACAGCTCTAGCTGCAATTTCAACGATCTTTAAATTGTAATATATAAAGATTTAATTTGCTCTCTAGAATTATGAAAATGTAGATGATCTACTTTTTTTAGATTCAATTTGGTATACAGTGCATTAAATAATGCCAAGAAATTTTTTAGCTAAAGAGAGAATTTCCTTCCAATTCAACGAAAGTCACCCTGGGGCTTTAACTGGGCCTTCATCATCACTATTGAAGTTTTTCGTTTGACACAAAGGCAGTTGTTCCAGAAGGGCAGCAATAAAAAGGTTAAGGGTTTCTTTGTAACATATTTCTTGTTTCATTAACACACCTGGCCCTCCACCGCACCTTCCAGGAGGGCAGCAACAAACAGGTTAAAGATTTCTTTATAACATATTCCTTGTTTCGTTAACACACCTGGCCCTCCAACTCATCTTCCAGGAGTGCAGCAACAAACAGGTTAAGGATTTCTTTGCAACATATTCCTTGTTTCATTAACACACCTGGTCCTCCAACGTATCTTGCANGCAGCAACAAACAGATTAAAGATTTCTTTGTAACATATTCCTTGTTTCGTTACCACACCTGGCCCTCCAACGCATCTTCCGGGAGTGCAGCAACAAACAGGTTAAGGTTTTCTTTACAACATATTCCTTGTTTTATTAACACACCTGGCCCTCCAACACATCTTCCAGGACTGCAGCAACAAACAGGTTAAAGATTTCTTTGGAACATATTCCTTGTTTCATTAACACACTTGGTCCTCCAACGTATCTTGCAGGAGTGCAGCAACAAACAGGTTAAAGATTTCTTTGCTACATATTCCTTGTTTCATTAACACACCCGCCTCTACAACGCATTTTCCAGGACTGCAGCAACAAAGAAGTTAAAAATTTCTTTGCAACATATTCCTTGTTTCATTAACACACCTGGCCCTCCAACACATCTTTCAGGAGTGTAGCAACAAACAGGTTAAAGATTTCTTTGCAACATATTCCTTGTTTCATTACAACACCTGGTCCTCCAACTCATCTTCCAGGAGTGCAGCAACAAACAGGTTAAAGATTTCTTTGTAACATATTTCTTGGTTCATTAGCATGCCTGACCCCCAAATGTGTATCAGCGTTTCTTATCTAATATCTACTGTGTCGTATCGCTGCGGGGCAGTATGTCCTGATCTCTTTATTCAGATCTTTATTCAGAACCATGCAAGGAAACAGTGGTGAAAGTCTCTTAACTCTTCTGTAATCAGTACAGTAGAAGCTCCGCTTAAATGAAATAGCGTGACAACAGAATAAACAAGGTAATGCAATATCTAACATAAAGCATAACACAATAATCAAAATTGTGATGGACCCCTTCCCTCTCATAATATAAAAAAAGAATATGCTAACATTGCAAGTACTTTTTCCACCAGTGGTGTCAATACAAATCTGGTTATCAGTAACAATGATACAGCAACAATTGTATAAAGTAACATTAAAATGATAAAGTAGCAATTATACAGCATTACATTCAGCATTGGTCATAACTGGTGCCTCAATCTCACGAAGAACGTTTGAGATACTGTTGGTGCTGTCTGAAGGACGTCCCCATCCAGTTGGGGTGACAATCTCACCGACGAAAGTATTTTCAACATCATCAGAAGTTGGCAAACAAACTGGGCTAATTGTTTCTGAAACAGAATAAAAGTTCTATGGTATTGATTAAAAACATTATAATTGAGATGGTATAATATATATTCACCATTAATGTTTGACATTAGCCACATATTCCCGTAAACCATATAAATAAGGATTGTGCGTCTAATGTGAACATAGATTAAAATGTCGTGTTACATCATCATGAGATTTAAACATAAAACTACGTTAACAGTGCCATACTATTCATTTGTTGTTCTTATTAATGCGCAACGGTACTCGATGTTTCCAAAACCATTTGAATTATCTGATATTTCATTTCTAATGAAGGTCAAAGATTAAGTTTAAATTGGTATTCAAAGATTATTGTCTTAAAATTATATGATAAAAACTATGCTTTATTTTTGTTGGTTTACGTCTGTGATGTATTTTCACAAACCAATAGAGTTGTTCCTATGCCAGAAAGGAAATCCAATAGCCACGGCCCTAAAAACCTGATTTACCATTTGGTTCTAATCTAAAAGATTTAAAGCAATTAAACTGATCAAAAACCAAAATTCCACCTGATTGGCTCTCCTTATTGGTATTTTAAGCCATTAAAAAAGAAGCCTTAAGTTTTAACATTTAGATACCGTCCCTCTATTCTTTTGTGGCTAAGCCACAAGTGGCTTAGCCACTATTGTGGCTCATTTTTAGTTCAGCACTTCGGAAGCGGCACCGTTCATGTATTTTACATCAGAATGCAAAAGATGACAAATGGATTTGGAGTATTCCAACTGTCACACTAGTAACCATATAGCTAAACTCTATGTTTTTGTTTCCAAACAACCTCCAAATTTAATTATTTAAGTTGGCCTTGCCAGAAATTTCTATCCTCTTTTCCCTTAAGCACCTGGTCTTCCGTTTGGCAGATGTATTGAAGCCACAATAATATTTGTTATAAATACTCTGAAAGAAAAATTGAAAAAAATCTTAGTTTACTAGCTAGAATTAAGGGACAATTTGATAAAAGAACGGTAGACAGGCTTTATAATTCATTCTTTGTGCCCCATATATTGTTCATTTCACGATTTTGGTGTTTTTTCTCTGCAGCTGAATGTAACAAAATCCGTTCTATCTTGTTTTTATTTTGTTAATTTTTACTTAAGTTGCTCATTTGAACTAGAAATTGTTATGTTTCTAAACAGTACGGCGTTTTTGAAATTTGTGAAAAGACGGATGAGTTTTTAATTAATTTCCGTAAATGGTCAGACAAAATAGTTGACTCTCCATTGAATTACATTAGGCCAATTACTTGGATATTTTTGCAATATGTGCCTTTAAATTATGAACGTTAGTATGTTAGAACACTAGAACATTAGAACATGGTATAGAACAACTAGTGTATAGAACAACTAGTGTATAGAACACTAGAACATTAGAGCTATAGTATGTTAAAGTGTCTACTAAGTCAGTTAAGGAATCGTTTCTATTATGTGATTTTTTTTGTAGCTTCGTGTTTTTGCTGAGTGAGAACATTATTTTTGTCCTTGTGTAGTTCTTGTCTTGTTTTTTTCCTATTTAGTTCTCTACTGTGCATTTTCTATATGGAGGGTAGAAATTAATTATCATTATTAGTATTATATGTTTTATACAAAGAAGTTTTTTATGCATCCAAGATACGGCAAAACTTTTCCAATGTCAAAAGTTCTGACTTCCAACTATTGATCTAAGTGAGAAAAAAGGTATAATGCATTAAAAAAAAACTATCTTATAAAAATTTTGAGCGAAGGGGGTTGGGCCAGTCAATTAAATGTCTGATTATCACGAAAACAAGATTTAGACAAAGTGTGCCACATAACAAGTTTATTTAACTGCGGTCAACATAGGCTCCCTTGGAGTTAAAACCAGAACAAGTTTCTTTTTGCAAACAATTTATAATTTGTTTGGGTTGAAGGGTGGTAATCCTTAGGGTTTTTCTTTACCTTGTTAATTGTTGCAGCCGTTAATAGAGGATTTATCTCAATTTGAATGCTATGCAAATATTCTAATTTATCTTTTTAGGTGGATCTTTATGCTTCAAAAACTATCCAACTCCTTTTTTGTTCTTTTCTAGGATTTTCAATCGCTATGCAAGAGATAAAAAAGGACTCTTGGTAAGAACCCTATCATTCAGTAATAGGGATGGCCATAGCAGTAGATGGAGTAGAAGATTTAAATATTTTCGTGTGAACGAGTGACGAATTCACTCATTGTAAACTTTTTCTTTGTACGGAAAGATCGTTGACTAGAAAGTTCAGCAGTGGTAGATTGATATGAAATCTTAGGTTTTTTCCTTTACAAATACTAAATGTTAGTTCAACGTGGGAAGGTATACTTTAAGACCAGCTTAATTTATATGCTTTTGAAGCCGTGGAACTATTTGCTCATTGGAAAAAAC
>JAQQPU010016057.1:0-20404 GCA_029168905.1 Artemia sp. Kazakhstan ARC1039
GTATTTTTATGTCTTATTTTCCAACTCTATGAGCCTTCAGATATATATATATATATATATCTGAAGGCTCATAGAGTTGGAAAATAAGACATAAAAATACACTTTTTGAGAGTTCAGGCACAGTTTCTATCTCCATTGACTTCTCCATACTCAAAGCCTCCAAATCCTCCATCTGAGCAGATGCTCGGTTGCATACCACTGTGCCTGTAGCTCGGTAACAATGAGAGATAAAAGTTTACAGGATTACAACAAAAATTTGAGAAACAAGTAAAATTATTTGTTCCTTCCCTGCTGCATGAGATAAACAAGAAACAAAACTATTTTTTCCTAAGCTTGAAAGTAAATTTCGAAGGGATCAAGCAATATCGGGCTCGTGCATAACATTATTATTTATTATCTATTAGGGAATCTGAGGTTAAAATTCTGTATTTCTTCTAGGTTTCTGGGATATAATTCAGAGCAGGTTAGTCTCAAACTCCCAATTTCCATTATTTCAGTTAATATTCATCGAAGAGAAATGTCGGAGTTCTAACATTTCCACTTCTCAGCTAATTACAAGACAGGCTGGCGAAATTTATTTAATCTAAGATGTCCAATAGCCACCCCTATTGTTTAGATCTCCCTACTCGACCGAACCTTTTTGAGGGAAGGGTTACATTTTTGCCATCTGTATCCATCAGATGAGGTTGACCATGTCCTATCCGCCATCTATCCAATAGCTTAAAAAGTATTTGTTGTTGTTGTGTCTGCCGTGTTGAGACTTTATAGAACGATTTACAACCCCAGGAAACCACTCAGGGCCGTCTGATGACTTACAGAGTGTTTGCTCTTGAAGGTACATGCCATAGGAGCATTTAGGTGCAGGTGCATTTTTAGTTGAGGTTCGGCTTCACACCCATAAATAAACACTGCATAACGGTTCGTAGCCACAGGAAACCACCCAGGGCCGTTAAAACGAGGCTATCAGAATAAAATTTTTGTGAATAGTTCATTAGGTAATAATGGTAAGAGTTCATAAGTGTGAAGGTTCCGATGACTTACAGAGTGTTTGCTTTCGAAAGTACATGCCATAGGAGCATTTAGGTACAAGTGCATTTTTAGTTGAGGTTCGGCTTCACACCCATAAATAAACACTTAGCAGAACGGTTCGTAGCCACAGGAAACCGCTCAGGGCCGTCAAAAAGAGGTTTTCAAAATAGAAATTTTGTGAATAGTTCATTAGGTAATAATGGTAAGAGTTCAAAGGGGTCAAGGCCAATGACTAACAGTGTTGAAAGTACATGCCATAGGAGCATTTAGGTACAGGTGCATTTTTAGTTGAGGTTCGGTTTCACACCCATATATAAACACTCAGCAGAACGGTTCGTAACCACAGGAAAACGCTCAGGTCCGTCAAAAAAGCCATCAAAACACAAACTTTGTGAACACATATATTCACAAAAAGCAGCTTTCAATGTGTCCATTTTATTCTTCATTCTTCCGCATTTAATGTCTTTCTGGAGTAACCCAATTCAATAGCGAACGCCCAATGTGAAACGGAACATTAATTTTTTCTAAACCCATGGTACTATTGCTGTAACAGAACTGTTGCATGGTACTATTGCTGGTCACAGTTGCTGTAACAACTTCAGGGTCATCGTCGGTCTTAGTTATACGCAAAAATTTGTCGAAAGTATGAGATGCAGGTTTTACCATTGGGCAGCTGAAGAATCCTCGTGTCTATGGCTTGTCCATTTCTTTTTCCTTTCTTTTTTTTTATTGAAATTTTCATTGTAACCTTTTTAGGGTGATAGAAACGCTGTGTAATCACTGATCCTAAAATCCAGATCCTAATCACTGATCCTAAGATCCAGGTATCGAAGAACTAGTAAGCTATCCTACCTTTACCAGGAACTACTGACACGGAAAGATATATTTTACAGAATTTAAGGTGATGTTCTTTGTACAAGTTTTTCGTATGTTCGTTTCTTTTGTTTTTATTAAAATTTTGTCAAAATTCTCGGAAATTAAAAACAGACGCAGTGTAGTTTTGCTGCAGTAACCTTATTTAGGATGACACAAATGCTGTGAATTCATTGATCCTAAATTTTAGGTGTCCAAGAATTAATAAGCTGTCCTAGCTTTAACAGGAACTGTTGACACCGAAAGAATTTGCAGAATTTACATATTTAAATATTTTAAAATTAAAAATTTTTACAAAATTTAAGGCTGATATTCCCTTTTGCAAGTTTTTGGTAAGATATTTTTCCGTAGTTCTTCAGTTTTGAAGTATCTATGGGAGACAAAAATTTTACAATTGTGAGATTCGACTTTACACATCTGCCAAACTACATTTTTGAAATCTGCTTCACATTTTTCTTGCACTGAAAAAGACGTTGAAAACATGCACAAATATTTTAATTTCTAGGCGAGTTTAGAGTATTTTCTAATAAAAAGTCTGCGTAATATCCAAATTCAAGACAGTTGAAAGGATTGAGCTGAGCCAATCAAATCCACAACATATTATCCTGTCAGTGCAGGTTATAGCTGTAGGCGTGTCGCAGACCATATTAATCAGTTCGTGGTAACGAACTGTAAGTAAGGAGCGACCCGGCTCAATGGTAGCCGAAACTCTAAAAAACGGAATTTTGGTACCAATAGATACATCAAAAGAATCAGATTTTAATTCTGATTTCAAATATATAAGTTTCATCAAGTTTAATCTTACCAATCAAAAGTTACGTGCCTGAGAAAATTTGGCTGATTTTCGAAAAAAGGGGGAAAGACCCTCTAAAAGTTATAGAACCTTAATGAAATTCACACCATCATATTCAGCGTATCAGAGAACCCTACTGTAGATGTTTCAAGCTCCTATCTACAAAAATGTAGAATTTTGCATTTTTTGCCAGAAGAAAGATCACGGGTGCGTGTTTATTTGGTTTTTTTTTTCTTTTCCCCAGGGGTAATCGTATTGACCCAGTGGTCCTAGAATATCGTAGGAGGGCTCATTGGAACGGAAATTTAAAATTCTAGTGCCCTTTTTAAGTGACAAAAAAATGGAGGGCTAGGCCCCTTCCCACGCTCATTTTTTTCTCAGTCACCCAATTAAAATTTTGAGATAACCATTTTGTTCAGCATAGTCGAAAATCTAATAAATATGTCTTTTACGATGACTTAATCCCCCACAGTTCCCAGGGGAAGGGCTGCAAGTTATGAACTTTGCCCATTGCTTACATATTGTATTGGTTATTGGGAAGTATACAGACATATTCAGGAAGAATTTTTTTCTGGTGGGGGGGGGGGGGGGCTACTCGGGAGAATCTTTCCGTGAAGGATGTTTCTTTGGGGTAAGGGACATTTCTATGAAGGGGGCGCCGGATTTCCAAGCATTATTTAAAAAACGATCGGAAATTAAATTAAAAAAAACAAGTTTTTTCAACTGAAAGTAAGAAGCAACATTAGAACTTAGAATGAACAGAAATTATTACGTATATGAGGGGGTTCTCCCCCAAGTCAATACCTCGCTCTTTACGCTACAGTTTTTTTTAGTGCTTTCAAAAGAGCTATCTATTCTAATTAAAAAGCCTTTGTGATTCAGGGGTTTGTGAATTAAATTTTTTTTTAACTTTTAACGTAAAGAGCGTGGTATTGACTAAAGGGAGAACCCCATCATATACGTAATAACATATACGTAATAAAAAAAAAAAAAAAAAAAAAAAAAAAAAAAAAAAAAAAAAAAAAAAGAACAAGCAATACGGCTCAATAGTAATCGAAACTTTTAAAAACGGAACTTTGATGTCAATAAATGTATCAAAAGAATGGGCTTATAATGCTGATTCTAAATATATGAATTTTATTAAGTTTAGTATTAGTCATCAAAGGCTGAGAAAATTTACCTGATTTTTTAAAGAGGGGGAAACATCCCCTAAAAGTGAAAGAATTTTAATGAAAATCACACCATCAGATTCAGCGTATCAGAAAACCCTATAACATAGGTTTCAAGCTCATATCTGCAAAAATCTGCAACTTTGTATTTTTTGCCAGAAGGAAAATGTACCAATATAGAAGTTCGTTACGTAAGTTAATTTGTAAATTACGTCAGAACCAAATTTAGAGACAGCCATTTAGCACAAGAAAAGTAAAATTTTTAGGCAAATTTTGCTTACTTATTCAATGACGGTGAGCCAGAATAAAAGCTGCATTAACTAAAAAACGATCAGAAATAAAAAAAAACAAGTTTTTTAAACTGAAAGTAAGGAGCGACATTAAAACTTAAAACGAACAGAAATTATTCCGTATATGAAAGGGGCTGTCCCCTCCTCAACGCCTCGCTCTTTACGCTAAAGTTTGACTCTGTCTCACAACTTAATTTTTTAAAACAATAAAAAACTTTAGCGTAAAGAGCGAGGCGTTCAGGAGGGGACAGCCCCTTTCATATACGGAATAATTTCTGTTCGTATTAAGTTTTAATGTCGCTCCTTACTTTCAGTTTAAAAAACTTGTTTTTTTTTATTTAATCTTTCACAAAGGCTAACATAGGCCTAAGTAGCTATAAAAACAAAGGCTAGCATCGACTAAGAATTAACAAGTAATCATTAAGATAAAGGTTTACTTCAGTTACATTATAAAACAAGAAAAGACTATCAATTATTTAAGAACAAATATCTGAATATTCAGAGTGATTGCGTTCACCTTCACCATCTTCATCATCAGAGTCACTTAGCTCTTTACACATATTCTGAAATAAAAACATTTTGTAAATATTCCAAAAAACATCTGTTTTCCTTTCACTAAAAAATTACTCGAATGGAAAATCTGTTACAACAATGAGTGGGGTCTCATTCACTCGTTCATTTCTGTACTCGTATAAGGGCGTTATTCTAGAGGTGAATAGTGAAGCTGTCTTGCTTCCATTTGACTTAAGTAAGTTTTATTACGCTAAAAGCCCTAGGGCCATGGCAATACAAAACAAAAAAGAGAATTCACTTTTAAATAATTAACATTACATAAATATTACAGAACATAAACAAAAACACAAATCGCAAAAAAATGTATTTCTATGTTCTACAGCTAGACGGAGGAATAGACCTAAACTTTTAATATTTGCAAAACATTCATCATTCATTATACTCATTAGCCTCATCAAACCTAAACTCTCCGCGCACTTCATTCTCAACTCACTCAATTCTGCACACTCATATATCACATGACCCACACTTTCGTCCATACTTCCACATATCGGGCAAAAATCGTTTACATAGGGTCTACATAGGGTTATAAAATACGACTAGTAAAAAGCATCCATGCTTCTTGGAAATGTAAGACAAATTTTCTTGAAAATGTAAGACTTGGAAAGGCAGTCCGGGTTGTTAATGGTAAGTCCATCTGCCTAGTAGTTTTAACAGCAAATTCAGACTATTGCGCTCACGTCTTTAAAACATCCTACAAATTCCACTGTTCTCTTTATTTTGTAAATCCATAAATTCATAATGAACGTCTCGTAAACCAGCTCAGCTATCCATTGAGCATTCCAAGCAACTGTCACATTTTGACAAATCACCCAAAATCGTAATTTCAAACCACAAGCGGTTTATCAAATTCTTCCACCTGTCCCCCCACAAAGAGCTGAAATATATTCTTGGTTCCAGAAAACAACCCTCGCTGAAAACATACCTGCACACCTATATCAATGAAAAGTCAATCTAGCTTGAATTTGGCAATCACTCTACAATGCTTGAAATGACGAATTTCCTCTCCCCTTCTGTATGTAGATTATTTCACCTCAACACCTTCACTCCATCACAATGTCACGTAAGTTATTCTAGAGCTTAATCCTTAAACAGAGGCAAAAGATTAAGAGTAAAAAAAAACTTAAGACATCAATTCTTCAAATATTTTCTTGTTGTTTCAAACTGCATAAAATTTTCTCATATTAAGACTCATATTAGGGGTGTTTCCATATATCAGAATTAACAGCGCAGACAAAAGACCACATTACCCTCTGATTCGAAGAGAATATTCATTATTTTTGGCTGACCGATCAAGACAAAGAGCGATACTTCCGGTGATATTTCTGACGACTGAGAAAGCCCTTATTAATTCTTCGCCATTCATCATTGGGATGTTGTTGATTACCGAGCTCATTGCTATAGACCATAGTACCTAAGGTGGTTCCTCATTGATGAATTATTTTCGTAACTTTTAGCTGACCCATAAAAAGGTCCTTTATTCCTTGTGATGCTTCTGTTGATTGAAAACACTCATCATTAAGATATGGTTCATCACCGGAACTCATCATTATAGACCATAGCATGTATATCTGCTTTTGATTCATTAATTATTCGAAGCACCCACGCTTCAGAATCATACTTTACCACTGTATTTACTGTAGCTTCCAATATCTTAATCTTGGCTCGCAGACTTCTTCCTTTTCTTCCAAACCTTTTTCAACTGTGAAAAAAAAACCTGGGCCTTCGCTATTCTACTTTTTACATCTTCACTGCACCCATGATCTTTACTAATAGTACTTACTAGGTAAGTGAAGCTGTCCACTTGATTGATCTTTTCGTTGTCCAACATCCCTTCTTCATTTTCACTAACTCCTAGTCTTAGTGATTTAGTCTTCTTAGCATTAATTATCAAGTCTATTCTTGCGCCCTGAACTCTCAAAACCTCTAATGATTCATTCATTTGGCTAACATTTTCATCTGGGATGCTTAATTTATCAGTATAATCTAGGTCTAGGAGAGTTTTACTTCCCCAATTGTCCTCCCATTCTTTGCTCCTGTTCTCCTATTCCCATTGCTGTGCTACTTAGGACAAAGTCCACCTAAATGACTGATATAACGGGGCAGGACGCAACCCTGCTTAACTCCTGATTTAATGTGAAACCAACTAGTAGCCTCACTTCCTACCTTAACCACAGCAAAGTTATTTTCTCAAATAGCAATAATCACTTTAATGTATTTATATGGAATACCATAGAAGTGATAGAACCTGCACAAAAGCTCTTCAATTAGCTGAATCAAACCCTTACTTATAATCTATAAAATGAGAACCAAAGAGTGACTCAGGCACTTCTCGATTATTAATCTAAGAGTGAAAATTGGGCTAACACATCCTCTACCCTTCCTAAAACCACACTGTTATTCTCTTAAAACTTTTTCTATAGCATCTCCAGGTCTAAAGATTATCATCCTACTAGGTAATTTGAAACCTACAGAAACGTAGCTAATGCCTCTATAATTGCATAATTCACTCATATCACCTTTTTTTTCAGTGGGGTTTGATAAAAGTTTTTTCTAAAATCGTTAGGGGCTTCCCCTTTTTCAAAAGTCACTTTCAGATAATCATAATCTTCACTAATTTATCTATAACTTCACAACCACGATATTTAAAAAAATCATTTAACAACACTATCAGCACCTTGGGCCTTACTATTTTTAAATCCTTTTAACTCTTCCTCACAAAACAAATCTTCCTTCACATCCAAAGTGTCACAAACTTGTTCATTCTTTTCTATATCTTTTCCTGTAACTTGTTCACGGATTGGCACATTTTCAAAATGTTCAGCACATCTCCCTTTGACTCGTTCTTTATCACTATCTTCAACTGGGACCACTTCAGATGGACTGTTCCCTCTCAATTTTTTAACATACCACTACATATTTTACTAGTATGTCGTCTGGCTGCATCTTCCAAATCTTCAGAAATTTTTATCAATGGCCTCCACTTCACGCCTCACAAATTCATATTTTATTGCTTTCTCCACTTCCTTTACATTCCTTTTACTTTCGTACGACCTATCACTCAAATTATTCTTGTACAAGACCCTCCTCCTCTCTATTAAATATTAAACATTTTCACTAATATTCCAAGCTGCGTTTCTAACTTTCTCCCCTAATACACCATCAGCAACTTTTCAAACTATGCTCCTAAAATTATTCCACCCATCTTCTACATTCTCAAATTTTAGACTCTCAAGTTTAATATTCAAATGCTGTCCTGCTGGAAAGTTTCTCTCAAATTGTCCTCCTGGAGTCTCCTAACGTCATAGTTTCTCAGAAGGTAGTTACCCTTCCTAAATTTCAGCTTTATATGAACCCTAGACACTACTAGAGGGTAATCTTTACTTTTACAATCAATATCAGCACCCCTATATACCCTAGTATCGTGAATTGATCCTACCAGTCTTTGGTTTAAGCTAATATAATTATTAACGTTAGCTACCCTACCATCATGAGAAAAGCATGTTAACTTGTGGGTCATTTTTTAGATCAAATACTGTATTGGTATAACAAGACTGTAATATCTACAAAATTCCACTAGTCCGTAGCCATTACTGTTTTCTTTTCCTACACCAAATTTACCTAGGCTACGACACCATCTATCCCTAGTCCTACCAACCTGGGCATTAAAATCCCCCAATAAAATACCATATTACTACCTGGAATAATGTCAATTTGTTCCTATAGCTCTAAGTAAAATTCATCCGAGCCACTACTACCTCCATCAGCCTGTTCTACAAGGGAATATACTACTATGCCTGCTACCTTACACTTTTCAGTCATAAAGGAGCAACTATAATTCTATTACAAATACCTGCCCTAGGCTTACAAGACTTATTTTTGACAAGGCTTAGAAGTTTTCTTATTCATCATGAGCCCTAATCCCTGCCTTTGCACCCCATTCTTCCTGACTGAGTAAATAAATTCTATATAACCTATATTCATGTTTCCTACCCCTGGAATGACCTTCTGAGACTCCTAATAGATCCAGTTCGAAGCGTCTTAATTTGTCAGTCAAAATGTTGATATGATAGATGTTCTATATGGTGACGAGATAATGGGAAAGCTTCTTCATATCAATCTAAACAAGAAAAAGAAGAAGAACCATATGACAATCCCAGAATCCAATTCTGGTGATGAGATTATGCGAAATCATCTCCCTAATATTGCAAGCAAAAAGAAGAAGAAGAACAACTATAGTGAAACCTTGTGGTACCACAGTGTGATTGATCTCTGCTTGGTAGAACAATACCTAGGGTTCAATCTCAGCTGCCACGGGGCCTGGAACGTTTCAAGCACAGTATTACAAAATGACTCCTCTTCCACTTTGAGGGAGTTTGGAGTCAAGGTACGAATTATGGAGTCACAATGAGCCCAGAGTAAAAATATTAACATGCATGAAAAGACATAGTACCAATTAACGGGAATCTTTACCACCTAAACGAAGGAAGTTCTTTGGCATTCACACCCTTAAGGCCAAACTAAGTAACTATGACAAGATACAGTTTTCGTTAAATTCACAGGGAACTTATTTGAGGCAAAACTGAATAATCGTGACCATAAAACTGGATAATTTTTGCCTTTGATGCTAAGAAAAAAAATATCTTATTTTATTTCTTTGGATTCTACATTAAGTTATTTACTTTTCAAAATTGTTGAATCTGTGAGTTTCCTTTTCACCTTTTGCTTATTCTCGCTTTCTCTTCGGTATTTAATAAAGAACTGATCTTGTACAAAAACATTGCATGCTCATAACAAGATATGATGAAATTTTAATAAATAAGTTTGTTGTTGTTTGAATGAAAATAAAAAAAACATCTAACCTCTTCACTAGCACCTGTAATCAATTAAGACGTCCTAGTAACCATAATTGGTTCATCCAAGTCAGGTTCAGGAAACCTATATAACAGTTTTCTGATTTTCAATGGTTGCAATCTTATCTTATACAGCTGGTAAGTGTTTATAGAACTTAGCTAATTAATTATCTTAAAACATTGACGTGATGCACTATAGTGGGTAACAGTTTTTACAGAGTAATTAGATTATTTCGGAGACCACTCCGAAATCTTACTATTACCATTACAAAAGTAGATATCAGTAACACTTTAGTTAAAATAGTTAAAAAATTTACTTAATTTGGTTAAAAATTAATTTAGTCCATCATAAGTATTTTTTATATGTATTTCAAAAATTTATTTCTAGGGGGGGGGGTAGGATTGTCATTTTTTGCAGTTTTTTTCAATGAAAATATCAAAAAAGGTATTTTTTTTATGGGACCCAAAAAGACACTTTCAAAACGGAGGGGGGGGGGTTGACTTGAGGAAGACGTGATTATTACTGAGGACTACGAATTAAAATTAAGAGGTTTACTAAATGATGAAAAAACATACAAGAAGCTATCGTATAATCCAAAAAACTCTTTTACAAATAAGTTTAAGAACGAATTAAAGTGTTTAAAGGGTGAAGGAAAAATTACACCTCAACTTTATTACAAATGCCTGCCACGCAGTTCCTTGTGCCCTAAATTATATGGACTTCCCAAAATTCATAAGCCTAACCTACCATTACGACCAATTGTGTCAAGTACAAGGTCACCAACAAGTGTTTTGAGCAAATGGTTAGTGTCAATCTGTTAAACACTTTTGTCTAGACAGATTTCGCACATTAAGAATTCTTCGAATTTGGTTGAAAAACGGAAAAAAGTAGAAATTTCTTCAAGTTCTTTGCTTTGAAGCTTCGACATTGTATCAATGTACACAAATATTGATGTAGAAGCAGCCAAAACTCTTCTAGAAAGAAAGTTGTTAAGAAATCTGGACTTGATTAGTGGCAAAACAGATTTGGAAGTTTCTGTAACTATGTATTTAGTAAGGTTGTGCAATAAGTTCTCTTATTTTTTCAATTCAGAAGGGAATTTTTCGAACAAGAAAATGGTTTACCTATGGGGGCCCCTTTATCCCCATTATTACCTACTATATTTGTGGAGAATATTGAAACAATTGCGTTAGATTCATATTTTTTTAAATCCTATTTTTTGGGAGCCGGTATACAGATGACATAATTTCAGTATGGGATTATAAGGAGGAGGAATTAAAAGGACTTTTGGAACATCTTAATTGTTGGGGGGGGGGGGGTTAAAGTTTACTGTCGAATTAGAAAAGAATGGGAAACTTCCTTTTCTTGATGTTCTTCTTTTAAAAAATGAAAATAGTCTGGATTTTAAAATTTACAGAAAACCGACAAATAACAATATATTTTTGTCTTATAGTTCCGGTCACGCTCGCCAAGTAAAAATTGTTTTGATCATTTCTTTAACTGACCGGATCTTTAGTATTTGCTCTCCAAATTTTTTTTAGGAGGAGTTGTCTTTTCGAAGAAAAATACTAATAAGTAAGATGCATCCAGAGTGGTTAATTAACCAGCCTTTTTCAAGAAGAAGAAAAAGGTTACTAAAGATTTCTAAGGACGTCTTGGAGACAACTCGGGAGAAGGATTTTTTTTGTTCCTTACCATATGTACCCGGGCTAAGTGAAAAACTTAAAAGAATTTTACAGAGTAAAATGGTCTAAAGGTAGCTTTAAAGAGTATTAACGCTTTGAGTAGTTTTCTAAATTCTGGGATGGATCCAACTTCATTGGGGAAACAAAGTGGGGTCTAACAGATTCCATGTACTTGCGGAAGCTCATATGTGGGACGTACTAACCAGAGTTTGGAAATGAGATTATTACAACATAAAGATTCTATTTCTTCGGCTTTAAAGCAAGATTCTAAGTCTGAAGATTTCACTTCAGCCGTTTCAGAACATATTTTCAATTTTCCAGACCATTTTATTTTGTTCGATAATGTCTCTTTGATTTCTAGGGACCGGCGTTTAAAGCAAAATCTTCGTGAAACTCTTGAAACAAAGAAAATCTTATTCAAGAATATAGCTTTGAATCGTGACACAGGTGAATTTGGGCTGAACTCTATCTACGATAATTTATTAAAATCTGATAAAGTAAAGCTCAATTCACCCAATGTAGTTGACCTCTGTCAAAGCGTTACATCATTGAACGTTAATGAACCGAATCCAAGAAGGTCAAAGATGCTAGCTTCCGCCTTTGCTTTGGAAAGAATTAGAGAATTAAACACTATGTAGTTTTATTTTAATTCGCTTAAACTATTGTTTTAAATTGTTTTAGTTTAGTTTTACTACTGATGACGGTCACTGAATATGTGACCAAAATATCTGGTATTTTATGTGAATTTCTATCACTGTTTGTGAAAGACTGTCTATTAAAAGGATTTTATCCCTATTTGAACTTTTATTTATCGTTACAGAGTAATTTTATGATTAGTCAGTTGGTTTTCGAAGGCTTACAAGAGACTATGCGTTTTTTCTTTTCTTTTTCATATCTGAAGCCTAGAGTCAAGCGAGTGTATAGTCAAGCCTAGAGTCAAGAATTATACAGCCGAAAGGTTTCATGACAAGGTGACAAATTTAATACAAGGTCGGGAAAGTATAAGCTGTTCTCTCTCACGGCTAATGGATCGACCTTAAACTTCCAGGGTTATTTAAAGAGAGAAGAAGGGATAGAAGAACTTACGTTTTTCTTCTTGGGGAAAGGGGGCAGACTATTCTTGCTCTAGTCCTCATGGACGAGTATATACCATTCTTTTTTTTTTTTTTTTAGACCCGGAGATTCCTTAGCTAATTTTCATAATAAAAAAAAGAAGAAAACTTACCACACATTTAGCGAAGTTCTCAGGATTTAGGACCATATCAATTGGATAGCAGTTCAATCGATGACTAGTGCTCTGTATTCTTGCAGAATTCTTTAAATACCTAAATACTACAAAGCCATCTTCTCCATTAGTCCAGCAGAAACAATTCGCTACGACAGAGATATCTTGGGGGATGGCATCCAAATTTTCAGATTCTGATAGCTCTTCCCAAGTAAATAACAGACCTTCAGTTGTTATTCCAAATGGATTGAAGTCAACTATTTTGATTTTTTCCTTGTTATATCTGACAACATCGAAGACAACTAAAAACAAATATATCTCACGATAAATACAAAAAAGAATAAAGATCTTTCAGAGTCGTTGCCACAGTATATTATATATACGAACAGTAGCGAAAAGATTCTCCAAACATGACACACATTCATAGCGCGCTGCTTGGGAAGTTCCGAGACCGTCAGAGCAATAATTTCTCGTCCTGATGCGCTAAACATTTGTCATTGCGCTTGCGCAAAGGCGGGGTCATGAAGAGTGGTTTAGCTTGTGTGGCTTTAGCTGCATTTCGCTGACTTTTCGCTACTGTTCGTATATATTTATACTATGGTTGATGCTGGCGCATACAAACGCCAAATAAACGTTTCTGTTGCTGGGTCTTTTTTACATGGACAATTAGTGAGCTTGTCACCCAGCCTTGCTGTGGGGGTGATCAAACCCTGGTTCTTCTATTGCCAAGCAGAGAATCAATCCGCTGTGCCACAACAGTAAGAATAAATGAAAAAGTGAATATAACAAAATAATTTTAAAATATTTTGTAATTTTATACGAAATTCTAGAAGGACATTTATAATAAATAAATAAAACATTGAAACAGAATAATATTTCAAATAGAATGAATTAGCGTAAAATAAATAAATACAACAAAGGATTTGATTGTACAATCCGTGAATGAGCACGTCGAAAAGTCTCAGGGATGATTTAGTTTTATTTCTAGCTTTTTTTAAATTATTTAAAATTATTCAATAACATAATATTTAAACTTAGTCGTCAAATATTTACCCAGTAAAAATAGGCTAATAATAAAGGCTAGTGATCTCTAAAAGAGTTGGAATTAGACGTATAACCCATTACACTTAAGAGTTGAGTTGGTGGAATAATTAGAAAAAAATTAAAAGTAGTTTAATTTTGAAATGAATTATTTCAGTGCTCAAGATATAATTATACAAAGGGGCACTCTTTTTGTTGCTGCTTTATTTGATGAAGACTTTCTACCCTCCTCCTATCTTAATTAATGTTTAAAAAGTACTCAAATTCTGCTCAATTGAGTGCAATTGAATTCAAAATGTGAACCTTACCATCTCCCGAAATAGAACACTTGGTACGCATGGATAAGTAGTCGCTGTTATGCCTAGACTATGTAAATAGCAGTTTATGATCTATACAGGAGATCAGAAATGGGGTTATGACTTATAGCGAGTTTTTTTTATCTTTTGAATTCCGTTGCATCCTTAATTTTTCACACTTCGATATACCTTGGCAAAACTATGTCTGCAAACAGCCCCGTAGAGTAATATTAAGGAGTGTCACCCTTCAGGGGGTTATAGCCTGGCAAACGACAATGTATTGCACTGAGTATTTATTAATGGTTAATTCTTCTGGTTTTTGCTTCTTTTTTTATAAACTTTTTGGACTCAACAACGTTTTCCTAGCAGTGTTACGAGCTGCCTTCTCATTCCAGCATTATATCTACAGACTTAAATATATAATAAGTTCAAAGTAATAGGCTTGATACTGCTTGGGCAGGACGTCAACTCTTGTTGATAAGACGGAATCACTAAGTACTGAAAACGCTCCAGCCAACTGGAGGTCCCAGGGACTACTTGCTGCCTGGTTCTAATCCGCTTTAGCAGCCTTAATGAGAACATTAAATAACCATTATTGTGTGGACGTTTTGACAGACAGATTAAGAGGTTATGAACCAGACTTGTTAGGGGTTCCAGAGTCTCTTGCATTAGGGTTAGAAAACATGAAAATAGGTGATATAGAATTTATTTATTCAGGTAGGAAGGATGAGGTACACAGGCAGGGGAAGGAGCCATGACGAATAAGGAACCTTCGAAGTATTACATGACCTTAAAAGCTTAAGGTATCATTCATAGCTTATATGCCCCAGCAGAACCGACTGGGGGACATAGTAGTGAATTTTACGGGAACAAACAGGAACAGTCACAGTTACAGTAGCAGACAGTTACAGGAACAACCAGACAAAATCCAAAGTGAGAACACGGTGCTTCATTAGGGACATAGGTATGCTAGCCTAGGTAAATTTGGTGTAGGAAAAGAATATAGAGACGGTTGCATACGGTGTAAGTGTAACAATCTAGTTATAAAATACGGTATTTGCTCATAAAGAGGACAAACTCAAATGATAGTAAGGTGGCCATACTTTTTGATCATATTATTGCAAACTGAATATTGGTAGGATTAAAACACGACACTAGAGAATATTGGAGGGGTGTTCTAGATGGTAAAAGCGAAGATCGCCCTCTAGTGGTGTCTAAAGTTAATCTAAATTCAGTATTAAAGCTTAAATTCAGTGAGAATAACTACCTTTTGAAAGTTATAACTAAAGGATAAGAGTTTGAGAAGAACTTTCCTGGAACAGTTGAGTATGAAACTGGGTAGTTTACAATTTTATAATACAGAAGGTAAAATGAATAATTTTAAGAAAAATGTTTGCGAAGAAGCAGAAGGTGTATGAGGGAAGATAGTTAGAAACGCATCTAGAAATATTACCGATAACACTTTAAGCTAAGTAGAAAAGACAAGAGGTTTAAAGAAGAAGTTTTGAGTGATAGATCATATTTGAAGAAGAGGAAAGTAAGAAAATCAGAGAAGAACTTAAAGTATAAATTAAGGAGGTGCGAAATGGAGGTCATAGATAAAATTGTTGAAGATCTGGAAGATACAGCCAGAGGGCACAGTGGTGGAATATTGCTTTAAAATATTGCTTATTAAGTAATAAATTATTTAAATTATCATTTAAATTGTTGTATGTTCAATAAACTATGGAATTTTAATAAATTGAGAGAAAGTAATCATACTGGACACATTCCTCATAAAAATAAGAGCAAAAAAAAAGTGCTGATCAGTGCTCAAGAAACACACCAGTGCTACCCATGCAGAAAAGTAAATTTCCTTGTTGTTCAAGGAGGGAGGGGGAGGTTGTAAGTTTCCTACAGAGGTTAGGAAGAATCAGAAGATAAGTATGTGAACCAAAATGAAAATATTGGAAGCCACCGTCATGACAATGGTCAAGTACAGTTTTGAAGAGTGGGTTCTTGAAGTTCTTGATGAGGAAGAATCACTAAACTTTTTCCAGAGGAATTATCTACGGATAAGTTGAAGCACTCCTTTGACTAACTGTATGTCAAACAATAAGCTGCTCGAAAAATGTAGCAGCATCACATTTTCTAGAGTTACAATGAAAGAAAGGTTGAGACGGCTAGGTCACATTTTCCGGTTGAAGGATGACAGATTATCAAAGATTAAGAGAGAAATTTATTTTAACAAACAATCAACAAACAGACAAACAACCTCAAGAAGTAAGAACAACCTCAAGAACAACCAAACAAACAGCCTTGTTCGAGAGGATGACAAAAATACACAAAAACAAGAAAAAAACTTTGTTACACTGGTTTTCTACAACACACTTCCAACACAAATACAACACAATTCCTACTGGCACCATAAGGGAAGGATTCAAAGAAGACTTGAACTTCATGGTAGGGGGTAAAGTCTAAAATTTAGAATAGATTGGGCTTGAGGACGAGCTTGCGCAGATGTATTAGCCTTAATTGGCTTGGTGCTACCGTGACTTTTTAGCAGTAGTAAAATTAGTATAGTAAGTAAAATTAAGGCAGGCACTATTTGAGCAGAGGGTTCTTAAACATGGGTACTTAAACATGGTAATTATGGTAAATTATGGTAATTATGGTAATAGTTTAAAAACTTAAACATGGGTAATAATAGCCACCCATTCCTGTCTTTGATGTACTAAATATATTTCTGTCAGAGTGATCGGTGCATTCCGGATGAACGATGACAGATTGTCAAAATCGTTCTTTTTTGCCCATCCATTTGGGTTAAAACGAAAAGCAGGTCGTTTCCGAGAGGGGCGGGAATAGGTCCTAAGCGAAAGAGAAAATTATTTTAAAAGCAAATAACAACTACAGTTTAACGGGCACCTCAAAAGGTAAAAACTCGTCCAAGAGGGTGGCATTAAACAAGAAAAAAAAAAAAAAAACAGGCCACAACACACTTCCCTGTTGAAACCACAAAGGAAGGATTAAAAGAAAGTTTGAATTTCATGTTAGGGGGTAGTCTTTAGCTCTGAATAGATTGTGATGGAGGAGGAGCTTGCGTAGCTTTATTCCTGCAGTGAATTTTTAGGTGGCTTGGTGCGGCAGTGACTTTTTTTATAGAAGTAGTAAGAGCATAGTCAATAAGATTAAGGTATACGATACTTGAGCAGAGGTTACATAAACACGTTTCTTCTTAATAATGACCCCTCATGCACTGATTGCAAAATCAGTGCATTACGACCCATTAAGCCTATCTAAATTCGTGTGATAAGGCTCATTAGGATTCTACAACATAGGAAGCATTAGCACAAAATGCTCAGTGCAGATTTTGCAATGTCTTAATCCATATCATATTTATTTGGATCTAACATAAAAGAGGTCATTCCTATATTAAATTTATATATATGATATTTTAAAAAAAAATTCAGAACAACTTGCAGATGATGATGCTTGCAGGAACGATATGACATAGAAAGAAAAAGTTGTTCCGGAATGACATACTTACAGTTAGTCAAAGGGAAGAAATTTTGAACTTTTTCTCTGAAGAAACTAACAATACTCGAAACAATTACTTCTTCTTCTTCTCTCAAGTACAGCCAGCTAGCGGAAATATCCCGTTGACTAATTCCTATAAGGAAAAGTAGCATACTATTAGATTATGAGTAAAAGCTAAAAAAACATGATTCACAAAAAATAATCCATATTGAAAATAAGTGCAAATTGTCTTTTATTTTTCGTAACACCTATAGTTTCCTTTAAAATGGATAGCATATCCCCCATCTGGATAACAAAAAAAGGTGTTTTCATGAAAAACATGTTCTGCGTCAGTAACATCCTTGTTTATGAAAAAAAAAAGAAAAAAAAAAAATGTTGTCTCCTGATAGTGAAGGGTAATATCTGAACAGTAGCCGAAAATAAAAATGTCTGTATAAAATTTACATTTAGTGCGTTAAATGCAACTTTCACAAGTACTGACTGCCAAATTTGCATGATCTGTATAAAAATGCTGTAACGACACTTTTTGGATTTACATGAATATGCTGCATCGACAGGCCAATACAAAGTTTTATTTTACTGTACGGGGTGAGTTGAGGAGACAAGTATCCTCCTTGCATGGGGGATTTCTGCCAATTAAATTTTAACTTTGCTATTCATTATTTTTGAAAAAATCTTGTCTTGTATTTAATCTCAGCTTGTTTCTTTTCTATATATGGACTATATTTCGAACCGGAAATAGCCAATGTGCCATAGCAAGTGGTCGAAATCCATAAGGTCGTACACACGACATTATGGCTGCTCTGATCGCATACTGAGTTCATTGAAATGTCTTATGTTACGTTGTTAGCACGTACGACATCACTTTGTAATACCTGTTTTGACATGTTTGGAGGAAACATCAGATTTGGGCGTACATTAGAAATATCCAAATCATCGATTCAGTGTCTGCTCTGAGTAATCGATTGTACCTGGATTTGCCGGGGGGGGGGGGGGTCCATATACAGTTACAGCTACTATTAGTAACTCATCACAGCAGAAAACATTAAAATTGGGATTGGGCTATCCAGGTGGTTAGCCGTAACCGAGGTAAGAACAGACGATAAGGAACTTCAGCAAACAGTCTGTGGTAGGGACATGTAAGTAAAGACCGGCAGCGCCGGTAAATAAACTAAAGGAAAATAAACTCGAAGCAAAGGAATTTTTACAACAACATATATATAACAGAATCTGCTACTTGAGGTGATCCCGATTGGTTCAAAAATCTGTCACAGGTAAAGAAAAAGCGAAAAAAAAAGGAAAAAACTGTAAATTAGAAAAAAACAGGACTCAAAATATCCGAAATAGCAGAGCAATCTTGTAAAAATTACACTACCGAATTTAGCATGTCCAAGAACCCCATACCCGGGGTATTGAGCTTGTACACGAAATAACATGCAATTTCACATTTTCCCGAGAAAGTTGCCAATAGATTCGGGTTAATTTGATTTTTTGTTCTTTTCCACATAAATATGAAATTCGAACGGGCCGCGATCAATTTATCGCAGGTTTTCTTAGACAAAAAGACAAGAACAACTTTCAGATTGTGGCAATAGGAAAATGATAAAAGCTTTTTTTCATATGCGTGTAAATCCTCAAGGAGCTGTGGTGGTATCCTCTCAAACGTCATTTAGTTAAAAACACAGTATTATCAAAGAAAACATGTATGTGTCACTTCAGCTAAAAAAAAAAGCCAACAGAAAATTAAATTTAAGAGGTGGATCTTTGGCATTTAAAAAGGCGTACAATAGAAATAAAAGTACAAGTCACTGACAGCATAACGTTGAACAGCTAAATTAGATAATAATCACCAGTATCAGAAGATCAATTAGCAGCACTAATGGCTGCTACAGCCAGGTACGTGGCCTGCATAAAGAAAATACCACATGCACAGAATGGTTTACATTTTTGTTTTCTCAGCAGCATTATAGGGCGTTGTTTTTTTTTCCTTGAAGACCAGCTTGAATTTCCATTCTAGTCTCAGTTACTCTTTAAGCCCGAATGCCTTTAAAAACTGGCAGCGACGAATCTCCGTGAGGTGACAAACCGAAGGAAGGAGGAGGGTTTCACATCTCTCCCTAACTTGGGTATAGTTTTTAATACGAGTTTTATTTTGTGAAGGTTTTAATTACGTTTATACAAACTTTTCGAGCCAAAAAAACACTATCAAACTTCTAGGCTCTTTCAAACGTCCCAAATTTGCCGTTCCAAATTTGGGACGCAGACTACTTTTCTTGAACCCAATGGGTGTCGTTGGAAGAAATTGGTTATTACTAAAACGCAATTTGATTTTTTTTATAGCTTTTTTAAGTAATTTTTCAATTAAATGTTATGTTGTATATAATCACGTATTCACAGGCTTACCAATTAAATTACGATCCCTTACAAAGCATCGAAACTCCCAGCTACTGCATATATCTTCCCATTTTCTGAGAGCCAACACATACTCAACATCTGATGTACTAGCTGGCGATAAACAGTCCTAAAACAATGAAAACAAAGTAAGGCAATATCACCTTAGCAGACTGAAAAACAGCTAAAATTCAGCTAAACAGAAAAGCAGCTAAAATTCCGACAGTTCATTCAATATAAAACTACCGCCCTAAGCATAAAGACGTGCGTCATTAATGTTGGCTTTTAAATTTTGTATAGTAAAGGATACAGTCGATGGTGTCATCAAAATACCGCATAATACCCAAAATACCTCAAAACTATAGTTTTCAAAATGGGTTTTCCGGCTCACGGGGTTAATCAACCCTATTCCTGAAACATATCACGCTTCCAAATGCCTGAAATTACAAACAATCGACTAATTAAGAAATTAAGAACTATCTAAGAATTAATTATTAGGAATTACCTTTGCATAAAATATTTCTAGAGGGTATCTCAAAGAGTATAGGGAATTGACAAGCAAGCAAGAGAGAGAGAGAGAGAGAGAGAGAGAGAGAGAGAGAGAGAGAGAGAGAGAGAGAGAGAGAGAGAGAGAGAGAGAGAGAGAGAGAGAGAGAGAGAGAGAGAGAG